>JAGKTI010001610.1:42356-81156 GCA_018397915.1 Birgus latro | reverse complement strand
CAGCTGGCCATTGAGATGGCCGAGAAGAATAAGCAGAAAATGCTCTCACAGGCTGCCCAGATAGCACAGCAGACTCATGCTTCACAACAGGTAAGTAGAACATAACTTAGGGTTGTATTCTGATTGATTATAGAGACTCTGTAATACCTTCCCTTAACTTATATATTTTGCATGTTGCACTTTAGTATTATCTTTTACCAGTATGGTATTGATGCAAATTAGATTGGTAGCATACAAGAGAATGCTAGGATGTAAAATGCAGCAAGACGTATTACTAAGAAAAAGTTGCGAGGAAGTTAAGTGCCACATAAAGTACACCCCATAGAGCAGTAATCATTTCATAGTCTGTTGTATTTTGGCACAGGTATAGTAGTGGCACATATGTGGATTACCATTAAGCTAAGTGTGAATGTGAGTCCATGTGAGGGTTTGTGAGTCCATGTGAGGGTTTGTAAGTCCTTGTGAAGATGTATTAGTTGATGTAAAGGTGTGAGTCCTGATGAGGGTTTATGAGGTGTGTGTTGGAAGGTACCAGTACATCATATTCAGAGTTGATTTTTAAAATGTTTTATACCATTTTTTGAGTGACATATATACAGTAGGCGCGGAAAGTATTGACGTTTTTTTGCCGACATCATTCTTTTTCCTGTAAAGTGAAGTAGGGTCAATACTACCCTCCCCTGTGATGCGAAATGAGCTGACGCTTTTTCAACGGGAGCTGGCAACCCTGCTTGATAGGTTTGGCACCACAGGAGCAGGCTCAGTAATGTTTGGGCAGCCACAGGAGGAGGAGAATTGTCTCTGTGTGTGTGATGCACCACGAGGGCATGTTTTGACTCAAATAACACAGTTATTTGGTTACCTACCACATTCTCATCATGCCTAAAGTAACCACAAGCAAGGACAAACGTGTGGAAGTGATTACTTTATACAAAGCTGGCCACAAACTCCCATTTATTGCAAATCAGATGGTGTTAGACTGAGGACAGTGCAGAGACTGGTGAAGCAGTTCAAGGACAGTGGGGAGGCCATTCCTCCCACTCCACTTCCCAAGCCTGGGAGACCTCGTAAGACAACCTTCAGGACCCGTCAGCTGATCTCAAGGCAAGTTAGCAAGGATCCAAGGCTAACAGCACGGGATTTAAAAGAAAAGAACCCACAGTTGCTGGCAGATGTGTCTGTCAGAAGTGTGCAGCAGCTGTTGCATGACGATCTGGGCTACAGGAGTTTTTGTGCTCGTAAAAAACCACTGCTAACTGCACTTCAGAAGAAAAAGAGAGTAAATTTTTGTAAGAAATATCTTGCCTGGAGTGAGGAGCAATGGAAAACTGTGCTTTGGAGTGATGAGTCAACATTTACTGTCACTGGTACCCCTTCATCACGAGTGTACCGCAAACCAGGCAGTGACCCCCTGGATCCTAAGTACACTTCCAAGTTTGTTAAATACCAAGCCTCACTCATGGCTTGGGGCTGCTTTACATATTATGGTGTTGGTAGGTTGGTAATTCAACCTGCAAATGAAAAAGTGAACCAGAACAATTATTTGGAGCTCTTATGTGATGTTTTAAGTGACTCTTTTGATAAAACCAAGGCAAGAGTATTTATGCAAGATTCTGCCCCTGCACATGTTGCAAAGTCAGTGAAACAGTGGCTGACAGACTGTGAGGTTCCCTTTATTCGAGATTGGCCCTGAAACAGCCCAGATTTCAATCCCATTGAGAATTTATGGGCGCACATGAAGCGGCAGCTGCGTAGTATGGACACATCATCTTTGCCTAAACTTGAGGCTGCAGCTATGGAGCAGTTTTAGTCTGTCTGTTCTGCAAAACTATGCCATCAGTCTCCCCAGATGCCTTAAGAAGATAAAGGTGAAGGGGAATGCCAGTAAATACTAAATTCAATGGTGAGTGTTAATTTATTTGTTTCTCCTTGCTAACCACAAGAATGTTTTCTTTTTTTAAGATGGCGTCAACACTTTCCGCGCCTACTGTATATAGATAGATAGATAGATATACAAGTTCTAGAGGATGCTCATAACTTAACATTATATGGCAAACCATTTTATTTAGTTACAATGTTTAGGTGAATTTAGATGTATACAAAAACTGTCATCTATATTTTTGCTTTCTAGGCTTTGCAGCGCGCTGGTGGCCAACAAATGATCACTTTTTATTTCAACCGCTCCAAGAATAAGGAGATGACCAGTGAAGATTCCATACTGCCCAAGAAACAAGATGAGAGGAAGAAGGGAACCATTGATGAGGAGAGTGTTAGAGGTCGCTTTGGCTGGTATACCATTCACAATGCACACATCCCATATGTGTTCCGCCGTGAAGACCGTTATTGTGCAGTCAGAATGGTGGAAACAAAGCTGCTAAATAAGTATCTTAGCTACTTGCCTCATGAGATCACTACTTGTATCCATGTTCGCAGCTACTTTATAACAGAAGCTGAGGCAAAACTCTTAAATGAAATAAACATGAAGCACTGTGAGTGTCAGTTTGGACGGGATTTATTCACTACGAAGGACCTGGTGGTTCGACTCCAGGATGCCAAGTGTTTCTACAAGTTCCTGGACACTTGCTTTAAGAAACTGGTGCAAAAGTCTCCCGAGCAAAGCGAACACTGTGGATTTGTGCGAATCAATGGGGAGAGTGTTGTCCCATACACAGTGAAAGATGGGAAGAAATATGTGCCACTCTTCTATTTTGAGGGTGAAACGGACACACTTAAGCTTAAAGCTGAGAAGGTGGACAATTGGGAGTTAGCTTACCTCAAGTTTTGTTGTAAAGTGCAGGGCATTAGGAATGAACTGTTTGCGAGCGACACATGTGCGGTGGTGAGCCTGGAGGACGTGCAGCAGTACTTCCCCAAGGACACCCAGTTTGAGGACTGGTGGCCACAGAAAACTGCAGAGCCCATGAAAGTGGCAGGTCACGGGACAAAAGGTGGTGGTGCCTGGACCCAGCGGCCACCAGGGGGAGCACCAACTTCCCAGACCCCCACCCCAGCCTCGCTAGCTCCTATGCCCAGCAAGCAGCCTACAACAGCCACCACAGCAGCAAACCATGCAGCTGTGGCAGCAGCGGCAGCAGCTGCTGCTGCTGCTGGTACTACAAATTCCCTAGCCTCTCTTACCAACTCACTGAACAACATGAACTCACTCAACTCATTGTACTCTCAGTGGGCAACCCTAGTAAATGGTCAAGCATCCCTTGCTGCTTACACAACCACACAAGCGCTGCTCTCGGGTCTCACCTCTGAACAGATGAGGCACCACTCAGCATCACTCCCAGCATCAACACCTCTCATACCCACCATAACTGTGAGTTATATATTGACTGCAGCAACTCAGATTACAGTCTAGCTTTTTTGTATTGAAAAAAAATAAGTTATCCTTAATGCAGTGGTACGGAATTTATTGCTTTGTAACATATGTTTAGGTATGATTCAGTGCATAGCAGTACAGTAGTTTTCTTCATATCACTGTAGCACATACTATATTGATCTTTCTGTTGACTTAAAAATGGTAATTACATTCTCCTTAATTCGCAGGGAGATCAGCACATTATACTGGTGTATCATACAGGATGTTATGTATGAACATACAGTTCCTTGTCCTGTATGAAATTATGATGCTTAAGAGAATCATAGCAATACATTACCACAACTTACTGAAATGTACTGATTGGGAGAGTAATTAAGTCAGAGATTTTTAAGAATCACATGTAGGTATTTTATTCTGACTGGTACTACATGATTTTACTCAGTGGTGTGCAGTGCCAAAGGTTAACTGATATATCCCCCTGTAGGCAACACAGAGTGGTGTGCGTCCTCCTCCTTTGGTGCGATCTTCAGCAGCCATGAGTGGTGTCTCCTCTACTTCTACCTCCTCCTCAGCTCGTTTGTATGTAGCCTACTTAGCTGCTTAGTTGAACAAGTTTAGGAAAGAATCACAGTAATTCCTCATTAACCCCATCAGCCTAATTACATTTTTCCACTTTACACTTGATACATACACACAAGGTTGTTTAGCATGGGAATGATTTTTTGAAATAGTGGAGTTACATAGCCTTCATGCACCCGTACTTTATTTGACCAGATTTGAATAAAATCGTCCTGTGGTAACTTGATTAAAAGGAGAAATGCCGCAAGTAATTAGATTGAAGGGGTTAAACATATTTTCACATAACACATTTTTCATGGCAACTCTGGTAATTAGCAGTGCATTTCAAGCTGTCAGTGTTCAGTATTTAACAGTCCGGATGTGCAGTGAAAGGTCAGTTGATAATATTGGCTTGAGTAAATATCCCAGTAAATCACTTTCATTTAATGACAGATCTCATCGTCATAACACTAATTACTGTACTGTCCATTTTGACCCATCGGCAGCCCTCATTTTGCTGTCTTTGAGAAGACATCCTTTGTCCTGGAACATAACACTCACTTTAACCCGCCGAGTCCCACCGACGTACGATGCACGTCGCTACTTTTTTCTGTGGACAAACCCACTGACGTGCATCGTACGTCACTCAGTTGAAAGGCCCATTGTGTGCACATTTTTCAACATTCGCTGGTGATTTTTGGTAGGCATATGTGGTTCCACTACCTGCTGTCAAGTGGGGATACTGCCTGGCCCCCCCTACCCCCTTCCCCCCCACACGTGTTAGCAGTAACCTAGCCAGTAAAGGTATGTTGCCCTACATTCTCTCCAGTGACAAAATTCACGGTGAAAGTGATTCCTGAGGTGGAGGACAAACAAAGAAGCTAGAGGTAGAAACAAACAGAAGTGATGAGGTGGTAATGTCATAAAGGAAGGTGCCGTATACTGGGGTTTTGGGTGAGTGAAAAATGCTTTTATCGCCTATATTATTGTGTGAAGACCAATATAGACTTGTACTACACATAAATTCGTAAAAATAAATAAATTCTTAAAGTGGCTTGAATTAGTTAACCCTTCCACAGTTCATTTTCTTTAGTCAGGTACCCTGAAAAAGAAGGAAAATGTAAGGCTAAATGACATGTGTATCAACATTTTTAACCTCAGGAGGACGATTTCTCTATCAATTTTCGATGTTTCTCACCAAAAGCGGAGGTTTGAGCCAAAAAAAAAAAAAAGTTGAAAATCATTCGGGATCTGGGGATAGGCTGAGTAAAAACCCGGTCAGGATTGGGCGGGTTAATCGATTTTCAGTTAACACGATAGTTATCAAGACCTTGTGTACAATGTTCAGTGAGGAATTACTGTAATAAAGTGAACAGTGTAGTCTAAGATGTAGGATGAATGACTACCATCAACCGTGGGAGGTACTGCCTTGAGAGTAAAATGTGGCCACAAGCTGGGTAGCTTGCCACACACTCATCATTCTTAGGCAAGAAACACTAAGCCCCTGTCATACCTTCATGATTTGGACCAAGATTAACTATGATTTGGGACATCATTGTGGGTTGGGATCAAGGTCGTGACGCAGTTGTTGTGAATCATTGAGGTCGGGATGGGTCATGGTTAGTCAGAAGGCTACGACTATTTTGAATAGTTCAGAATTGTTGCAGAGCCACCACGATTTTTCCAAATTGTAGCTCCATCATAGGTCAATCGTCCTTTTAATCAGGAGGGAGTCATGGGCCTCGTGGTAAATTGTGGGTAATCTGGGGACCATTTCCCCATAATTCCCACAACGTCTCTACGATTGTGCTATGACCTTGCAATCATATCAGGTGAAATCATGGAGCTTATCTCTCTACCATCCACAAATTGAGGGGCTACGATTAGTTGTTATAGATCGTGGTCCAGATAGTGAATGTGTGACCTAAGCTTTAGCCATACGTACAGTCACTCTGTGGTCTCAGTGACTGAGCATAAGCTGATACTTTTACATTGTAACAAATCCTGTAAAACACACACACACACACACACACACACACACACACACACACACACACACACACACACACACACAGCGGTAGCGGTCTCGCTTGCCATCTGGTAGACGGGAGTTCGCGCCTCGCTCAGGTTGCGAAAAGTTTCACTGTCGAAGTGGGTGGTTACTGTCCCCCTTGAGCAAGGGGATGGGTGTGTGCGTGTGTGAATGTCACAGCCTTGCCCATAGATCGGACTATATGAGCTCTCAGCTCCCTTCCAGGAGGGTAAAAGCTGACGATCACTACCATCAAGTGATCCTGACCGACCCGGTGAGTTACACACACACACACACACACAGTAGCGCCAGTAATGTTCCCAGTTTACGTAAATGATATGGTAGATGGAATGAACAGTTATACAAGTCAGTTTGCTGATGATGCAAATATCTTGAGGAAAGTAGTTGAGGATGACTGTAAAATGCTGCAGGAGGACCTGGATAGGATTTATGATTGGAACCAGACGTGGGAAATGAAATTCAATGCAAGAAAATGTAAAATATTGGAAATGGGTAAAAGTACCAAGAGGCCATCACTGAATTATTTGATGGGTAAAGAACCAGTCACAAAAGCGAGAGAAGAGAAAGATTTGGGAGTGCTAGCCCAGGATAGTTTGTCACCCAAAAAATACATTAACAAGATACAGTAGTTAGAAAGAGATATTAACTTGTGACTAACATAAGAGAAGCATTTCATTACATGGATGAGGAGATGATGAAAAAATTGATAGTGGCCATGATCCGCCCCAGGTTGGAATATGCAGCAGTAGTGTGGTCCTCATACAAAAAGAAAGATATAAACAAGATCAAGAGAATACACTAAGTCCTCATTTTTCTCTGTTTTGATGTTCCGCCAAAGCGTCATGAAACGTGAAACATCGAAGTGTGAAGTTAAGAATCAATGGAAAAAATAGATGGGCATTCCAGTGGGACAGCTACCTACCCTATCAAAGTCCTGTAACACCAAACAGGCCCTACCCAAAATTAAATAAGGAGTGTTTACTAGTTGCTTATACAGCATAACACAATAAACATGTACCTGAAATGACAAAACTGTTATAAAGAGCTGCAACACCAAAAATCCTTACCAGAAATAAAGTAAACATTGGCATGAGTGGCAGGTGAAGGTATGTTGAGGGTGAATGGGCTAGTTACTAGGTGACATGGGCCTCTCTGGGGAAGCCCTATCACCTAAGCCGAAGCCCTCAAAGTTGAATTCTGGCTCCAACAACTCCACTTTCTCTCTGTCCACTTCTCTTCCTTCATCCTCCTCTCCTGTCACATCTAAGTCTTGCATAATAGCAGCCACATTCTGTGTCACATTAAAAAATCGTGTGATCCTGGCTTGTCTCTTCTCCAGTATGTTTCTGTTGTAGACTGCCATCACTTGAGACTTCAGATCATTAAAGGTGGATAGGATCTGGGTAGCCTCAGGCATAGTCCCGGTGTATGTCTCAAAGATTGTTACCATGTCGGTTATGGTGGACATGCTGTGGGACAATTTCTGGGTGGTCATCTTCTCCTGTGCAGTGTGATCTGGCTTTTCATTCTCTTCACTAGAGTTCATCTTTTATGTCAACCACACCTGAGTCTAAGTCGTAGTGCGTCAAATGGTGTTTTACAGCCGTTTCGTCCACCTCTGCTGTGTCTAGGCTTGTGCGTCTGATTGCACTCTATAAACTTACTCCATTAGGTGAATATTGATACAGTAAAGAACAGTGGAAAAAACACACATTTACTTTATTGTTATTTTGCGTGCACTCACCTGCTTGTTGAGAGGTTCCTTGTTCTTCCTTAGGGTATGATGCAACATAACAGTAACCAACATTACCGAGTTTCATTACAATACTGTATATTCTTCCCCTGAATTGTTCTAACTAACACTTGGTTGGTTAATGTTGGTTAACTCTAAAAACTAACTCCATTAGATGAATATTGATAGTAAAAAACTATGGCACAAATAAAGGTTGAGGGGAAAAAAACACACATTTACTTTATTGTTATTTTGCGTGCACTCACCTGCTTGTTGAGAGGTTCCTTGTTCTTCCTTAGGGGTATGATGCAACATAACGGTAACCAATGTTACCAATTTTCATTACAATACTGTATATTCTTCCCCTGAATTGTTCTAACCAACACTTGGTTGGTTAACTCTAAAAACTAACTCCATTAGGTGGATATTGATACAGTAAAAAACCGTGGCACAATTAAACAGTAAGGGGAAAAAAACACAGACACATTTACTTTACTGTTATTTTACGTGCACTCACCTGCTTTTTGAGAGTTGCCTTGTTTTTTCTGAGTGTCCTTATGGTGCTGTCAGGAGCCCCAGTCAGGCGATGTATCTCAGGGGATGTCAACTCCTCCTCAATGAGCTGCAAAATCCTCTGCTTCTCGGCCGCACAAAATACACAATGGTGAAGGGGTCTGTAGTACCGCCGTTGCATCAATAGAGGGCAGGGTGGTCACAAGATGGCCGCCAACAAATGAACATCGGTGTGCGTCGGCTGTCAGCTGGAAGGGGAGAAAATGACGAAGTTTGCGACATGATGGAATCTTTTTTCTTTCGCGAAAAATGAAGTGTCGAAGTAAAATTCGTCAAAATACGAGGACTTACTGTACAAAGAATAGCAACCAAGATGGTCCCTAGCCTGGCAGATCTGTCGTACAGAGAGAGGCTGGAAGATCTGGATCTGCCTTCCTTAGAGGAAAGGAGAGAGTGAGGCAACATGATTGTAGTGTTCAGGGCCTTGATGGGAGTAGATAAAATTGACAGGAAAGATCTGTTTGTATTGGATGAGACAGTAACAAGAGGACACGGAAAGAAACTGAAAAAGCCAAGCTGCTGGAAGGATATCAAGAAATATAGTTTTCCATGTTTATGCATAGACCTGTGGAATAGTCTTGACAAAGAGCTCTTCCAGTCTAAAAACCTAAACGAGTTCAAAGCAAAATTTGACTTATTGAGAAACAGAAATGGGACCCCACGAGCGTAGCTCATTTCTTGTATATCACAACTAGGTAAATACACAAACACACACCCGTTGGATGATGTCAGCGGCGGAGCTCCATCGTTTTCGTTTTCGTTTTTGAAGGCTCCAACATGCTTGCATGCGTCGACCTTGGTCAGCTAATGGCGGCTCTCCACGCTGCTCGATCCCTGGCAGCCTCCCTGTTCAGTCCCTTAACCCTTAAGTCACACTTAATGACCTCGTCCCATGTCTTTCTCAGTCTACCCCTCCCCCAATATTAACACCTCTCACCCTCTGTACCCATCCTCTCTACATGTCCAAACATGCAGATCGTAGGAAAAATAACGCTTAATCAGTAGCGAAAAGGAAGCCTGCCTGTTGTGAATATGCGAATTGAATGCATGAGTGGTGGTCCCGTCTCAGTCGAGTGAAAATAAGCCGGAGGAATCGGTCATAAGTGTAAAACTGTGACGTTTTAAAATTTTGTACAGTCTCCAATGAAGACCAAAACAATGGAAGTATTAACTGAACCAAACAAGTGTAGCAGGTGTGGAGAAAATGGCTGAGAAGAATGCCTGGGAGTAAAACAGGTAGCCTGTGTGCATAATTAGGGAATTACAGGAATGGACCTTAGAACAGGAGAGAAACATGAATAGAGTTGAAAAACAAGTTAGAGAGTGTCTGCTCATACAGTGTTGACCAGGAGAGAAAGGTGTCGAAATTACATGCGAGTAATAAATCAGCCACATATGAAATAAAACAGCTTAAACTGGAAAATAAGAGGCTGGAGAGGAAAGGGACAAGATGAAATGGAAACTTGATGAGCATGAACCTAAAAATAGGAGGCGTGAGGAACATATCAAGGAAATCCAAGAAGACCACAAGGGATGAAAGAAACCTCAACAGGAATATAAAATGTTTTAAAGTCTTAAGAAGATTTTAGAACAACAGAGAAAGGAAAACCAGGAAAAGTTGGAGAAGGAAGTAGTGAAAGTTCTAAAAAGTAGATTTATCTTTTGTTAGGGATGTTGCATATATGGAAAAAAGTGTGTTAATTTCAGGATTAAAAGAAAAACCTGTCATTAAGCTCAGAAATGGAAAGAGTAGAACTGAGAAGGGCTAAAGAGACATAATTAATTATAGAGGGCGACAACGAAGCTCAAGGAAAGATTGAAGAAGTGTTTAGGCTGGGAAGATACGAGGAGGGAGGGGCACGGCCACTAAGGGCCGTAGTCTTAAACTGTGGGAAGGCGTTCACCTTGACCTATCCGTATCTTTTGGAAGTATTAAAAGGATAGCGTTCCCTTGGGAATGGGAGAGGATTACCTCAGCATAGTGTGTTGGTCCAGTATACTATGTTGAGGTAATCCTCTCCCGTTCCCAAGGGAATGCTATCCTTTTAAGACTACCAAAAGATACAGATAGGGCAAGGTGAATGCCTTCCCACAGTTTAAGACTATGGCCCTAAAAGTTGAGTTTTAGTCACAGGTTATGGTAAACGAGATTATTAACAAGATGTGGAAACTGGCAGACAAGAAGGGGTTCAAGAATGTTTTGCAAATGAGGAAGAAAGAGCTAAAGTGAAGAAACTAGTCAAGGAAGCTAAGGAAAAAATGACCACAGAATGGAGGAAGAGAGTTCTGTTGGAGAGTTATGGATCAGAAACTGAGGAAGTGGTACTGATGGAGAAAGGAAGGGAAGAAGACAGAATAAAAAATAATGTAAAAAGACTGAAAGTGGCATATGCTGATGTAGATGGCTTAACCCTGGCAAGTCTAGAAACCGACAGTTTCTTGAGGGTAAGTGAGCCAGATATTATGTACTGTACTTTGTCGAGACCAAGTTAGGAGAGGATGTTGATATCGAAGTGGGAGATGGTAAGTACAGACTATGGAGAAGAGAAAGAAAAGAGAAAATGGGAGGAGGAGTGATGATAACAGTGAAGAGCAGCATAAATGTGGATGATGTGGAACTAGGAGAATATAGGGCAGAAGTGATAAATATGAAACCAGAATCCAGAGGGAAAACCAGGAGAGACAACACAGTAGCATATTTACCTCCCCAAGACAAGGGCATGGAATGAGGATGAATACCAGGAGATGTTGTCAGACATGATTAGACACCTACAGAAAATGATTGAGAAATGCATCAATATAATCCTGGTGGGAGGTGAACTGGGAAGACTGGAACTCAGGAGATAGCAAGGATTCATGGGGCAGTGTAATGTTAAATATAACAATGAGTAATGTAATGGCTTAGTGCAGGGATGCACAACCTTTTGGGCTCCTCAGGCCACATGATCAAGCTTAAAACTCACTGAGAGCCGCAAGATTTATTTTAAACAAAAATGTAGAAATTTTAGGTGCCTAATGGTAAAAATATAGTACTTAATCCATTATGTTACAAAACTATGATTAATCCATACCTGGCATGCATGACACAGTCTTCTTAATGCAATTTTTGACACTGTGATTCGTAGACATGCTTCTTTATGTTGGGTTGAAACTTTGTTGTTGCCAGTCGCTAAACAGAGTGCAAACTTTCATCACTCAGCCTGCTTCGAATGTTTGACTTAGCAGACTAAACGTTTGTTCACATATATAGGTAGAGCCAAATAAGCTTGCATAAATAGCAGCCTTGTTTCTCAAATAAGGATATTGATCTTTGGGCAAACAATTATAGAAATTGAGTAAGTCCCCTTCCTTAAACTTTGTATGAAGAATGTCACTGTTCTGGAGGTCAGTCAGTTCTAACTGGGCTTCTACTTCCACGTCTTCAGGTGATACAGAAAAAGGGTTGCTGAACAACATCAAGTTATTCTTTTCTTTCTTGAGGTTTCCCAATCTGCTGTCAAACGCCTTCCTGAGTTTTCTTACTGTTGTTGCATAGTGTTCATTTTTCTTACATTGTGTTTCTCACATTAGTTGGTAGTTTGGGAAGTGTACTAATTCACCTTTGATTAGCTGTGACTGAAACAACTTTAGTTTTTGTTCAAAGGCTGTCATATGGTTTGCTAGCTTAGAAATAAGTTGGTTATTCCCTTGAAGTCTAAGATTTAAGTTATTTAAGTGACTTGTGAGATCAACAAGAAATGCCAGGTCGCAGAGCCAATCCACATCATCAAGTTCTGAGACTACTTTATTCTTTTCATTAAGAAATATCACTATTTCATCCAGAAGACTGATGAATCTCTGCAGTGTATTTACCCTGCTTAACCATCTAACTTCAGTGAAAAATACAAGAAATTACTTGAACTGCCGATGATGCAAAGCTGATCGTGACTTAATAAAGTTCACTTTGGAAACTACAACTTTCATTACATGTTTGAAGTTCAGTTCATTTCCAAACAAATTCTGTTGATGTATTATGCAGTGAAACTGTTTCTGTTTATTTTTTTGGTCTCCAAGGTGCTCAGTTAATAGTTGTACAAAACCATTCTGCTTACCAATCATTGCAGGAGCCCTGTCAGTTGATATGCCCACAAAATTAAATTTAATTCAGCTGCTTAAATCTGCTCTAGTAGTCCACTTAATAAATCTCTTCCAGTAGTCTGCCCTTTCAAAGAACTGAGGCCAACAAGTTCTTCATGCACAGAGAAGTCGTCTGTTACACCATGTACAAACACTAGTAATTGAGCTGTAGATGTTACATCAGTAGATTCGTCAGTTGCTAGGGAAAAGTACACAAATTGCCTTTTTCTTTCACCTGGTCTACTGTATCACCTGACAAGTCACAAATTCTGCGGTGCACTGTCATATGACTCAAACTGATATTTTCATACTTCTTCACAACATCTGGAGAAAGTTTTTGAACAGCAATAACAATACATTTTTTAATGAAATCACCTTCAGAAAATGCCTTTGAATTTTTAGCCATCAGATTTGCAGTTTCATAGCTCACTTCTGTTACATCCTGTGACTCCTTATTTCTCTGACTGAACATGTTTTTCTGAACATCAAAATCTTGCATCAGTGATTTTATTTTCTGCTTCCTTAGTTCACCTGTGATTTTTTCATAAGACTTGTGCTTTGTTAAATAATGCCTTTGCAAATTATATTATTATCTGAACTGCTGTTTATCAGTTTATTTCCTTTTATTATTTTTTACCTTTTATTACCTACTAAGGGCCGCCAGAGGGTTGCTTGAGGGCCACATGCGGCCCGCTTTCCGCCGGTTGTGCATATCTGGCCTAGTGGGTTAAAGAAGAGACAAGATTTAGAGGTGATGACACATTAGCAAAACTAAATTTACTGTATAGCGAGGATTCGTGGGACAGTGTAATGTTAAATATAGCAATGAATAATGTAATGGCCCAGTGGGTTAAAGAAGAGACAAGACTTAGAGGTGATGACACACCAGCAAGACTAGATTTACTGCTAACCAAAGAACCTAATGTAATTGAAAATTTGAAATATCTGTGCCCGACAGGAAAAAGTGATCATGTAGTGATTGAGTTCCGTATTGATAGAAGAGAATGTGGCAACAAGAGATGAGCTATACAGGCATAGAAGATACAACTTTGGGAAAGCAAACTTTACAGGATTGAGAAAGTTTTTTGAGGAAGCTGATTGGAGAGAATTCAGAGAAATGAGAGATGCAAAAGCAGAAAATTAGGTGCCAAGAGCAAGTGAGATAGAGAGCTGGAAAAAAGATTGGTTCAACAGAAGGTGTGTGATAGCTTAAAAGGGAAGGGATGTGGTTTGGAACAATGGAGAAAGAGAGGCAAGAATAGAACAGAGGAAGAGTACAAAAGATCTAGAAATGAATATACAAGAATCCGTAGAGAGGAAGAAAGAAACTTTGAAAGAGGTATAATTGACAAATTCAAGGAAGAACCTAAATTGTTTTATAGGTTTGTCAGTGGCAAATTTAAACACAAGGAAGGAATCAATAAGCTGAAAGTAGAAGGAAAGGTCTACAAAGATGCAGTAATGCAAGCAGAAAATAATGAACTAAAGTTTCCAATCAGTTTTCACTGAAGAAAGTTCTGTCATGGAAGGGGAGGGGGTGACTAGAGATGCAGTATTAAAAGATATAAAAGTGGAAGTGAAAGTGCAGGTAGTGTATGAATTACTGAAAACTCAAGATGTAAGGAAGGCCTCTGGGCCTGACTGGATCTCGAATTGGATACTAAAGGAATCAACTGGTGGACAAGATTCATGATTTAATTGTGTGTTCTCTGGAAGAAGGGAAAGTGTCCTGGTAATTGAAGAGGGCCAACGTGATACCTGTTTACAAGGGAGGGAATAAGGAAGAACCCCTGACCCATGGACCAATTTCCCTGACCAGCTCGTTTGCAAAATTGTGCGAGAGAATCCTGAAAAATAGATGGATAAAATATCTGGAGGTGATGGAGGTTTTGGCAGAAAGGCCGTATGGATTCAGAAATGGAAGGTCACATGTCTCAGATTTGTTGAGCTTCTGCTCAAGGGCAATTGATGTGCTACAGGAGAGAGAGTTTGGTGGATTGTGTGTACTTAGATCAGGAGAAAGATTGACAATGTACGGTACCCCATAAGTGACCTATGTGGAAATTGGAGCACATAGGAGGACTAAAGGGAAACCTCTTGGAGTGGATGAGAGACTTCAAGAGAGACAGGCAGATGAGGATAGTAATAAAAGCAAGATATTAGGGTGGAGGGAAGTACTGTAACAAGTGTAGTCCTGCTGGGCTCAGTGCTGGCACCTGTAATCTTCCTGATTTATGTAAACAATATGGTGGATGGAATGAACATTTATGCAAGTCTTTGCAGATGATGCAAAGATCATGAGGAATGTAGAAGTTGAAGAAGATTGCAAAATGCTGCAGGAAGACCTAGACAGGATTTACAATTGGAGCCGGGTATGGGAAATGAATTTCAGTGCAAAATGCAGTATATTAGAAACGGGCAAAAGAACCAGGAGACCATCCCTGAATTAACTGATGGGAAAGGAACCAGTCACAAAAACGAGAGAGGAGAAGGACCTGGGAAGTTGGTCCAGGATAATTTGTCACCTGAAAAACACATTAACAAGATTGTTAGAGAGACATGTAAGCTCTTGACAAACATGAGGGTGGCATTTCATTATGTGGATGAGGAGATGATGAAAAAATTGATAGAGGCTTTGATCCGCCTCAGGTTGGAATACGTGGCAGTGGTGTGGCCCTCACATAAAAAGAAAGCTATGAACAAGATCGAGAGAATACAAAGAACAGCAAAGTTGTCCCTAGCCTAGCAGAGCTATCGTACAAGGAAAGACTAGAAAAGCTGGGTCTGCCTTCCCTAGAAGAAACAAGAGAGAGCGGCAACATGATTGCAGTGTTTAGGGCCATGATGGATGTAGACAAAACTGACAAAGAAGATATGCTTGTATGGGATGAGGGAGCAACAAGAGGACATGGAAAGAAATTGAAAAAGACAAGTTGCTTGAAGGATATCAAGAAATACAGTGTTCCGCATGGATGCATTGACCTGTGGAGTAGCCTGGATAAAGAGATTGTTTAGTCCAAAAACTTTTATCTATCTGTCTATTGCCAGACGCCTCAATCTCGCACGGGGTGGCCACAAACAAATTGCCTCCATGTCGCTCTATCCCCCGCCATTTCACTACCCCGCTCGCAACTCACACCCCCCTCTCTCATGTACCACTCCACTCCATCCCTCCATCTCAGAAACTTAAATGTGTTTAAAGCTAAGTTTGACCAGTTGAGTCATGGAGTCGGGACCTTACGAGTGTAGCTCATTTCCTGTATATCACAACTAGATAAATACACACACTCACGCACACACACAGAACACTTAGGCAACTTTTTTACTTAAACACATCTTCATTAAATACTGATTTCTGATTTTAAGCAACTTCGTAGCAAATTAGAAGCAACTTTTAAATTAATCAAAGTTACTTTATCAGCAACTTAACAATAACGCTTTAACCCAATAAGCCTGTGGATGTCTTTTTCACGTTATTCTTGCCATCTGTTGGTCTTTCAGCTTAGGATAAACTTTCAGACTAGGGGTTAGATAAAGCTTTATTACACTCCTTTAATATAAGATGCCTTTACTTGAATATAATTTTCTGGTAGCAGCAAGTTTAAGCTGATAAGGAATTCCTTCTGATGCAAAGGGTTAAATGAGGTCTGCTCGTACTATAACTTGTAACAAGTCGCACTGGTCCCACAGGTCCAGCAGCCTGGACTCAACTCTGCGGCAACTGGGATATTCAGCTGCCCAGCTTAACCAGTCCACACTCAACTCCTTAGTCAGCCCTACCCTCCACTCTTATAATACTAGGCAGTCTGCCAATGCCCAGCACGTGAGTATGCATAATTTTTATGCTCCAGTCCCCAGTTTATGAAGATTTTCATGAAAGGGTTTTAGAGTATGGCTATGTTGTAAACTGAATGTGTTTTTTTCTTCCAGCCAAATGAAATCTGTGTGCCTCCAACACTGACAGTGGTGTTAAAGATGATTATTTGAAGTTGATGGTTAACTTTTTTTTTTCCAGAAGTTATCAGTAACAATAAATGCAGCCATTTAACCAAATAGATACCGTGTGATTTTTTTTGTTAATGAGATCCAGCTGGACATAGCCTATGAGAGTGGCCTGTCTGATTGCTGAAAGGAGTTTATACTCTTATAATATCACTTAGGCATAAATGGCTGATGACTCTCTTTAAATATGTCAGAGTAGCCAAGCCCCAGGCCTGTGTGCTTCTGTTATTGCCAGATGCCTCAATCCCGCACGGGGTGGCCACAAACAAATCGCCACCATGTCGCTCTGTCCCCCGCCATTTCACTACCCTGCTCCCAACTCACACCCCTCTCTCATACCTCTCCACTCTATCCCTCCATCTCATCCTCGGCCTCCCCCTTCCTGTCGCCCCCTCCACCTCACTCACATACACTCTCCTCGTCAGTCTTTCACTCTCCATCCTCTTCATATGCCCAAACCACCTTAACGTGTTTCTCCTAACGCTTCCTATCACGTCCACAACCACACCACAACGCTCCTTCACTTCCTCATTTGTTAGTCTCTCTCTCCATGTGACTCCACATCCTCCTCTCAAATAACTCATTTCCACTGCTCTCACTCTTGACTTCTGTCCTTCCAAAAGGGTCCAAGCTTCACTTCCATATGTTAGAGTTGGTATCACAATACTGTCATGTAACAACTTTTTCACTTCCATGCTCACCTCCGTTTCTTATCACTGCTTTCAACGAACCAGCAACCTTCCTTCCCTGCTGCACCCTTTCGAGCACTTCACCCTCCAGACTTCCATCCTTACTCATGATTGGTGGTAGGTAATCATCAAAAGGCCCTCTGGATGCAGTGCTTTTTGGAAGTAGACATCACTTTTTTTTTCTTTTTTTTTTAATGCAAGGAAGAAGGAACCAAAGGCCAGGGTCCGCATACTGTTCCATCCAAGAAAAAGTAAAAACAATACAAAAGAGAGCCAAATTCAAGATCCATTCATTTCGAGATGCCTGGGCACACTGCGTTTGAAATTCAAGACTGGAGATCAAAGGAAGTAGGGAATACAGACAGAGGGAGACAGTTCCAGAGTTGGCCAGTTGCATAAATGAAGGACTGGGAGTAACGGTTAACTCTTGCATTAGAGAGTTGGACAGAAAAGGGATGAGAGTTTGTTGCTAGACGGGTACTACGTGCCCGTCGTAGAGGTGGAGGGATGCAAGCAGACAGTTCAGAGGAACAGTGACCATTGAAGTAGCGATAGGAGAGAGATAAAGAAGCAACAGTGTGGCGAAGAGACAAAGTTTGAAGGGAATCAGTAAGAGGAGGAGAGATAATGAGACGAAAAGCCTTTGACTCCACCCTATTGAGAAGAGCTGCATGTGGGGAGCCTCCCCACACATGAGAGTTGTACTCCATACACGGGCGAATAATAAAACTCGTGTACAAGGTATATGCATTAAACATTTCGTTATCATTTTGACTATTTATCTCAATCCTGTAAGGGGTGGCCAGAAACAAATTGCGTCCATGTCGCCCTGTCCAATGCCACTTCACTGCCTTGCTTCCAGCTCACAACCCCCTCTCTCATATACCTCTTCACTCCATCCCTTCATTTTTACCTTAACCTTAAATGGTAGTATCTAGGGAGGAAGGCCATTTGTTTACCACTGGCACATGAAAATGAAGAGAGGGAGTCCCAAGCACTGGTTTATTTATTGATTATGATTATTCTTATCTTAAATGTCATGACCAACTTGCCTTGCCCCGGGCTTCTATGCTGGGGTAACGTAGGATTGGATGATGGATGGATGTTAAGTAATGACTAGGCACAATTTTATTAACTGCTGACTATTATGTTGCACTGTTTTATTCACTGCCTATTACTGTTATGTTGTTGAGTGTTGACTAAGTGAATCTCTTAGATCTGCATAAGCAGTTACCATTGGGTGTTGCAAATCCACTGTTCTCCTTTTGTGGTTAAGGAACCCTTTAATGTTGGTAAAGCAGGAAGTTGGAAATCCTCATTTCCTGCTGCCAGCTGTTCCACTCAGTTTGTTCATGACCCATTTATCTGCTGAACATTGGGTGTAAGCACATGTGCAAAAGTATAACTTAATATCAGAATCTCGTTGCTATTATGCGCAAGGGTAGGTTAAAGTACCAGAATGTGTGGAATTGACAAGGAGAGAGCTAACGTGTTGCTTTATCACAAGTTTGGTAATAATTTATAAGGCTTTATGTGATAGAACACACACTGCAATTCCAACTTTAACATTATGCAGCTTAATGTAACATGCACATGACTGTCTGATTTATCCATTCTCTTAGAATTCTACTGGAAACAGCAGCTCGAAATCACTGTCCAAGGTTCCGCCTCCTCTCATCCCCGTGGCTAATGGACTGAGGACGGATAATCTGTCTAGTCACAAAGGTGTGGGCAGAAATGGGCTTGATAAGCAGCGATTGGTTGACACTCCTGCCTTCCGCCCTGATCCAACCAGACAAGAGCCCGCTTACAAAGTCAGAAAGGTTTGTTATAGAGGAGGTTTACTTATAGATACCTGTTTAGAGAAATATTTAGGGATATCAAATTAGTATGAAGGAAATGAGAGTTACAGTTTATTCTTATTTTTATAAGTGACCCTTGTATTTATTCTCGTGACAATACAGGGGTGTATGAAGATGCAAGGCACTGTATCGTATCTCAACAACTGATTTTAATTTCATCTTGTTCACCAACTGGAATTTATTCCTCCTCATCACCCTGTTTGTATTCCCCACCACATCCCAGTATAAAACTGTCCTCTATATTTATTTGTTATTCATTCACTTCTGGTACATAACCAACAGTCAGATTCAACTGTGTCCATTTCTGTGCCATACAATTGGCATCCTCCTCCTCCTCCTCCTAATTGTAATTTTGTCTCCATTCGTCTCTCTATAAAACAAACATCTGAAATAATTTTCTATTTTCATTAATAGTGTAATTTAATACTCATGTTCACTTGCAGATGGTAATTGATGGGAAGGGAGTCCTGTGCATCAACCGGTCAGCCTACGCACACCAGAGCTCCTCTGACTTCAATATGGTGGCCATCCAGGATGTCATAAAAGATTTCATCCCATCTGCCTCCATCACTGAGTGCATTGAGGTCTTCCAGAATGTCCTGACTGTCACCGTGTACAAGGCAAACTGGTGAGCATGGGGATAGGAAAGGGAAGGGAAGTTAGGAAAAGAAAGTGGAGATATGATGAAGAAAGAGGGAAGGGAAGAAAGGGAGGTTATGAAATGAACAGCAATGAGAAGGGGAAGAAGGAAAGGGTTGATAAGAAAATTTATGCAGTATACAGTAGTAGTGGGAAATATTTTTGCTGATTGTTCCTGATATAGCAACATCTTTTTCACTTGGGGAGGATTCTGATGATGATAATGATCAAGCAGAGTACAGTAGCTGCAAACGCTACCCTTTATAAGAAAAATAAGGATTAATTTGGTATACGTGCCCCAGAGTTTTAAATTCCAAAATATACTGGAAACTTTCGTACAGGAAAAAAATCGAGTTGATGGGCTTTTCAACAACAGCAACCTTCCATTCAGGTGTTATATACACATTAGATTATTTAATGTAAAACTACCCATGCCTCTTGCATTCCATAAAGCTTTACTTGTCTAGTTTATTCCAAGTTCATGTGATCATAGGGTCCTTTGGTATTTTTAGCAGCTACAGAATTTGTGTGAGTTGTGTACCGACCAAACAACAACACTGCTGGGGATAAAACCCTCCACTAACCAGCTGGCCAGTGGTGAAGAGGGAATGGAGTGGGTGTGTGGAAGAGCTGCATCCACTAACCAGCCAGCCACTGGTGAAGTTGGAAGGTAGTGAGTGTGTGGAAGAGCTCCATATGTATGATGGTCACAATCTGGACTCCAGCTCAGTCAGTGTATTAGAGTCTCCTGTGCAAGGGAGGGTGTAGCCAGTTATTGGGGCTCTTTACCCGACACTGTTCTCATGGTGTTACTGTCAAGGAATGATAGTAATTAACCCTCACCCTATCTTGGCTTTAATTGGTTGTTTCATTGTTTATTGTTTTTATACATTTCACTATTTGTGTATTATAATTATTCATTAGAATAAGTAGATGCCAATGATTAATTTTGCTTATGGACAAACACCATCAGGTTGGGCATAGATTTCTCCCCAGTGCCACACTTAACATTGACACACATCATCATCTGGACCTCATTTTCCACCCAAGGGCAGGGTGAGGAGTAGCAACATCCAGACAGCCAAGTTTGCCCAGTCCAGTGCCCATGCTTTCATTTGTTCCTCAGTCAAGCCCCCAGAATCCTTGCTCTATCTGATAAACCATTGGCACTCATACTAAAAAAAAGAAAAAGGGATTAAAGAATCCTCTGAGCTAGACCTTACAATGAGATCATATAGCCCTGCTAGGAAACAGGAGGGCGCTACCCCTCCCGGCATGGCAGTCCCAGGCCCGGCTTGAACTCGCGACCCCCCCTGTCCCGAGCTCGATGCTCTACCTCTGAGCCACTGTGCCCCCATATATAAAAAGAAATAGCTAATATTACAGTAAAACCTCAATATGATGGACTTCAGTTGACCGGAATTCGCTTTTATCGGAATTGAGGAACTACCTGACTAAATTCCTGTACAGTATATCAGAAAAAGTCTGATAAAGCTAGCAGCAGTCCAGACTGCCAGACCACTTCAGCTATGGTCACAACAGTAAGGTAAATAAAATACATGTCTGTAAGTGTACAGTACAGTATTATTATATATATTATACCATTTGATTGAATGTATAATACAGTACAGTACTACAGTGGTAGAAAAAACACTTGGAAAACCATTGGTGTGATCCGGACTAATGTCTGATATGTCGGAAAAAGTCCGGGTTAGCAGGAGAAAGTCTGGATGTTGCTTTTATCAGAATTATGCTTTTTTTTTTGCTTTTTGAATGGCTTGGGCCCAAATTATAGTGAGGTCTTACTGTATTTGAATTTTTATTAGAAATATATAGTACGTACATGAACACTGATTTACTACCATTAACTTGGTGGGGAGACACAAATGTAGCATTTATGTATGCACATATATATATATATATTTGTATGTAAAAAAAAGTTAAGGCTCAGGAACAAAACAAAGAAAGACAGTATACAATAGTTAGAGAATTAAAAACAGCATGCCCAATGACATGGGCCACACAATCATCCAGATGTCATTAAAACTCATTAATTATAGTTTACTTCACAAGCCTTACAGTTGACATATGTATTTTATTTCTAAAGATCTTCATTTGCACTTTCCAGGTACTCTGAGATTTTGAACCTTTAGTATCATTAAAAATATTTAAGCCTTGACTGTCACTTACATTTATTAAATAAATGCATGAGCATTGATACAGGAGTAAACTAATTCCTATACCGGTACTTATGTTTGCAGGCACCAAGTGAACACACTAATGAGTGCGTGGGGCAGCGCGGTTGCCCCTGACATCGTTCCATTAATCTATGCCAATGACTTAGTGACGTACCTCTCGCAGATCAAGTACATTTTCCAGCGACACAATCCCCTCGCTCAGGCGCAGGCGAAGCGCATAAGGACGACTTGATGGTTGGAGGGGCTGTAGTGCCGCAGTTAATATATAAAA
This sequence comes from Birgus latro, assembly GCA_018397915.1. Lineage (NCBI taxonomy): Eukaryota > Metazoa > Arthropoda > Malacostraca > Decapoda > Coenobitidae > Birgus > Birgus latro. Next base: position 59,135 of record JAGKTI010001610.1, on the reverse strand, counting down.
AAAAACATTGGCCCTATAAACACAACAGTGAAAGGGGTTGCTTGCCCAATGACAGGGTGCAAAAAAAGGGAGAGCGTTTTCTGTGAGGGAGTAGTGTTTGTGGACAAGAAGTAAGAGTGAAGTGGAAAGTCAGTGAAGTAGAAAATATGGCTGACCTGGTGAAAGGGAAGATAGTGGCTAATAAAGTGAAGAACAGAAAACAGTGGCCTATAATGATGAATTAGAAAATTGTGGCTACCTTCCATCAGTTGAAGAGTTGTGAAAAATCATATAAAGTATTAAATGTTATCTCTGTAGAAAGGGGGACAGTGTGAATTAAAATTTGTGGTATTGTGCTTGTTGGCCCAGTTTTTCAAGAGCTTGGCTAGTGAAATAGAGATTGCCACCACAAAATGATTCGCGATGCTGTCTGTGTCTGCCATGGAAGAGCGGCGAATGCATTAGAACAGACAAGTGATAGTATTCTAAATGTTTCATACTATGGTAAGTAGCTAACTTTTGTTGTTTTGTATTGTTACCAAAGCCCATATTCCCATCAGCTGAGGAGAGTTCCAAACACCTCTTCTGTACCAGTATAATTTTGCATATACCGGTAGCTGGTTATTAGCTTTTTTTTTCTTTTTTTTTTCCCCAAATCAGAAAATAGGCTGTACAAAGTCTAGATGAGAATACAGTAAATCTTCCTATAAATAACCCTTTTTGGCTTGTAAGTTCTCAGTAACCTAAAGAAAATTTGTTTAATGAGGTTCCTTGGCTATGAAGTACCAGTTTCTCCTAATCTGCAGACAGAGTTATAAGTGAAAAGTAGGGGTATATTAGAACATCCCGTACTTTTAACAAGGACTGCCTGTAAATTGGCAAGGAAGAGGTGCCATAGAGCACCCTGAGTTAACAAGAATACAGGTCCAAGTGCAGAGGTTGTCCAGCCCTGGGTTGTTAACTTAAAAAAAAAAAAAAAAAAGTAGGAGTTTAATTTTGTTTGAAGATCAGCTGTTTTTATTTATTTATTGTGCAGAACTCAGTTTTTAGTTGACTGTTTTGGAATTTTAACCTTTATCGTGATCAGTATGTGTTGTTTCTTAGTGTAAAGATTTTTATTTTGTATTCCAGGTACCAGTATCTGGATTTTTTTTTTTTTTTTTTCCCCCCAGATTGAACATAATATGCAGTACCGTATTCAGATTTTTTCAGCATTTTTTTTTTTTTAATTCATTGAATAAATTAATTTTAAAACAGAATGCTCATTGCACACTATGAAGTCCTTCAACCTGAGGATATTTTTTATAATTTTATTTTATTATTGTTACTTTTTTTTTGTTATTATTGTTACTTTTTTAGTCCGCTTAGGAAAATGCCCTAGTTTTGAAAGATGACAGGACCAGTGCTGGTCTAATCCATCCAGTTTGAAAATTCTCTCCAGCTGAATAGTGTTGTCTGGAAATAGCAAGAATAAGATATAGCTAGCAAAATGATGTCCTCAGGCTGAGGGAGTTAATCAGAATTATTCCCTTTTTTTTTTCTTTTTTTTTTCAGTCTGGCATTATAGCTACCTATATCTTTCCATTGTTGCTACTACCAGATAGTATTATTTAACTTAAGGAAGACATAGTGAAAGAGTGAATTGAGACAATCAAACCTCTTGTGTTTGAAAAGTTTATTCTTTGGTAAATAAAATCATCACATAGCAAGAATAAAAGAGAGAGTATGTCACTAGATTGAATGGGTCACGTTAAATACCGTACATAATCATGGTACTAAGAACATCTCATATGGTAAGTTTCATTAGGTTATTGTTGTTATTTGAAGTTACAGTTTGCGTCGGGTTAGTTTTATTATTTGAACTTTTTACTCTGATGTGAGGATTTTTGCTGTGACTGGTAGCTTTACAGAAGGGGAAAGGTTACAGAAGCTCATTATTAGTACAAGGTGGTCTGTATATTGCACCCCTCTTGTATGTTGTGAGGGATGGCACAGTCCACTGGATTTTTTTAAGTTCTCTGATAATCAGCCATGTTGTCAGTGGATGTAAAAAAAAAAAAAAATGCCTGGTACCTAAAATGGAAAGGGTAATGGGAAGTAGAAAATAATGCAATGTAGAAATTGATAACACTGACTGAACCATCCCAGGAGTAGCTACACAAATATACACATTGTAAATTGGTGGAAAGGAGTGTGTAATATATTGACTGGCTTTGTATAAACCGTACTGTACACGATGTTCAGGATTTGTCGAATCTCAGTAAATCCCATGATTGTCATTGATGAAAACAGTAAAATGTATATATATTTATTTTTGTTGATAAAATGATGCTGGTATTATTGTGTAGACTTTTGGTGGGGTTTTGGTAGCCTGCATATATTTTATAATTAAATTTCCAAATCTAGTCATTTTTGAAAGTTTTTTCTTGACTTCTTCAGCATAAAGTCATTCTTCTTGCCCCCCCCTCCCCTCCCCCATTTCCAGTATCAACTAGCATACACATTGCAATGCCAAATTATACATTATCAGTATTGCAGTAACACAGTTACTCCTATTTTGTTGCATTCCCATGACACGTTGTTGTAGTGAAAGGTATTTCTCAATCAGCTGTAGTACATTCATTTTGTTTTCACATGGTGGAACTGAGCCACTCCCACAATTTGAACACCAAGTGGTGGTTGCATGAAATTCAGTGAGCCTTTAGTTATGAAATAGGAATGCATCCCCTTGGTTACTAGTCAAATCAACCCTCCAGTCTGATGACACTGGGCCATCAATTGGGCTGACAGGAAATAGGAATTTTTGTCAGGGTAAAATAGATGCACTATAATGGAATACACAAATCTACATTGGACACCAAGCATACAGTTATAGGGAAGCAGTTTTATGCACTAGTTAGAATGACAGTCTTACATAGGTTTGATCGTCTTGTGCAGGTCACCAGTACTGTATTTATTATTATTATTATGGTATTATTATTATTATTATTACCATCATTTTCATTTTCGTTTTTGAAGGCTCCAACATGCTTGCATTCGTCGGCCTTGGTCACCTAATGGCGGCTCTCCACGCTGCTCGATCCCTGGCAGCCTCCCTGTTCAGTCCCTTAACCCTTAAGTCACACTTAATGACCTCGTCCCATGTCTTTCTCGGTCTACCCCTCCCAACCCCTCCCCCAATATTAACACCTCTCACCCTCTGTACCCAGTTATCATCCCCCATCCTCTCCACATGTCCAAACCACCTCAGCCTACATCTCCTCATCACAACACCAATACACTCCAGTCTCATCCTACCTCTCAACTCTTCCATCGTAAACCCAGCGCCCCCAGGCCTTGCACGCAGGGACGCACTGCACATCCACCTAATCATTGTCATTTCTGTACGTTTAAACCTGCGAATATCCTCTTCCTTTACTGCCCAGGTCTCACTACCAAACAGCATCACACTCCTAACACATGCTGCATACAAAGACCCCTTAGCACGTAAGGAGAGTCCTCTCAATGTCAGGAGAGGCAACAGCTCCCTGAACTTCTTCCAACCACTTCTCACCCTAGCAACCGAGCTAACTCCAGCTCCACCTCCGGCACATAACATGTCTCCCAAATAAAGAAACTCCACACACTCAACAGACTCACCTGCAGGTTCAACCCTCTCACGCCTAACAATCTCCACCTGCTCTCCCCGACACGCTGCACACATGAAATCAGCATCGTCTCGCAGTCTACCTCTAATACCACTACATCTCTTGGGCACCCACTTATCACAAACACTACACAAGATGGAATTGCTTCCCACACCCTTGTGGCAAACTGCACATGGCCACTCCCTCTCCTCTGATTGTACCGCCACCAACCCTAGATATCATCACTTTTGTTTTATCTGCATTCACCCTCAAGCCCTTGTGCCCCATACCATCTCTCCACTTCTTAAATCTTTCCTCCGCCTCCTTTTCATTCTCTGCAATCAACACCAAATCATCAGCATACAACATCTCCAATGGGAGTCCATCTCTGAAGTCACGTGAGAGGGCTTCAAGCACCATGATAAACAACAAGGGACTCAAAACTGACCCCTGATGCACACCAACATTCACGGAAAACTCATCACTCAAAGCTCCATTCACTCTTACCTGGGTGCGAGCACCCATGTACATGGCCTTAACCACCCTAACCAGCCACTCTTCCAACCCTAGCTTTCTCATTGCCCACTTCACCACCTCTCTAGGGACTCTGTCAAAGGCCTTTTCCAAATCAACAAAAACAAAATACAATTCCCTTTTCTTTCCAATATATTTTTCCTGAAGCTGTCGAACAATGAATATGGCATCAGTGGTCCCCCTGCCTGGCATAAACCCAAACTGCATCTCATCGATATTCACTCTTTCTCTAATCATACCTTCTAGAACTCTCTCCATTACTTTCATTATCTGATCTAAGAGCTTTATACCTCTGTAATTTCCCCTTTCCAGGGCATCACCCTTTCTCTTGTACACATTTACAATTACACTCCTCAGCCAATCATCTGAGACAACACACTCATATATAATCCTATTTATCAGGTCAGTGACTAACCTTACCTCAGTATCTCCTGAGGCCTTCAACATTTCGGCAGTCAACCCAGACACACCTGCCGCCTTCCCCACCCGCATCCTGCTTATTGCCTCACTCACAGCAGCAGCATCAATCAAAGGCCAAGGGCCAAACACTGGATCAGCTGGCTCCAAACCTTCTCTATCCCGATCAAACTCCTCATTCAACAATCGGCTATAATGCTCTCTCCATGCATCTTTAATATCCTCACTGCTCACCACCACCCTCCCATCATCATTCTTCATTAATGTATATTTTTTTCTATCATCATAATTATCATCATCATCATCCAGTGAAATAGGCTCCACAGCCATTCACTCTCCATTCAAGCCCCAAGACTCTTGACTCCATCTTACAGGCATAACCATCCAGACATATAGGCAGTGCTTCATATCATGTATCTGATAAGAGTCAGTGTAGCAACTGTCAAGTTAAGAATGGGGTGCCTAAATACCACGTACTCGTCTGTACAATATTCATCCAGCCATCTCAACCCCTTGTCGGTTTTAGAGGTCTCATCAACCTCTAAACCTTGTTTTCTCATACACTCATTTACTCTACCTACCAGCATTCGCCTTCCTGACCTATCATACCACCTCCCACCTCGAACTCACCTTCAAATACCCTTTTTACCACCCAGTTCATACCCATTCTCTGTGTATGGCCATGGGCTACTATCTAACCACTCTTTGGATCTGTTTTCTTTGGACTTCCTTACTCCACATCTTTCAGAAGTGACGTTAATTCTTTCCTGTCCATGTTCCACACTGTGCACAAATGCCAGTATACTATTAACTTCAAACTGATGAGGAGGACACTGTAGTATGGTACGGTACCATACATTATATATTTCTGGTTGCTGCCAGATAGTACAGTACTTTACTGCACCAAGCATTTAGGTCATGAGGGTTGGTGCAGAAGTTTTTACGAGAGCATTATTCATGTCTGGTAATTTGCTTAGAGTGATTCGGTTGAAACCAAGAGAACTGGGAGTGTCTTGACTAGAGTTGATACAGGACTGTAGTGCTTGAAATTACTGTATAAATTTTAAGTATATACTTATAGAATAACCTGTTATTTTTCTAACCATTTACTCCTGCCTGCTGTTGTTCAGTAGGCACTTTCATGGTTGTGGAAAGACAAACATTTCCAGCCACATAAGAAATAGTGTGACTAGGGTGGTGCATTGAAATGCACTTGCATCTGCAGTTGACTTGGGCTAGGCAGATCGCAGTTAGACCAAAGTGGTCCCTCACTGGGTTATACTGGTGTTACTGAAGCTTAGAAGAACATACTTGATTTCATGCACAGCAGTGTTTCTTAAAGTGTGGTCCGCGGACCCCCAGGAGTATCATATAAAACATAGTATCTGGAAACAATTTAACGACTTTGTAGAATGCAGTGATATTTGTGATTTGGCAGCTTTGTACTGGCTGCTGCCTGGCCGCTGGCCCGCCACATGCCATGATTATAGCCTATAAACACTTTTAAACTCAAGAGGTAGGGTAGGAGGGAAATCTACTCATAATTAAGAGTCCGCCACATGATTAGTTTTAATAAAAGCGGTCCGCTGCACGAGAAAGTTTCAGAACCACTGATGTACAGAGTAGCTGTAGGAACCACCCCTCTTGACCTCTTTCATATACTCCATACCATTACCTTGATAAACTTATAATAGTTTCCTGTAGACTTTATCTTTTTAGGCCATAATATGGACATACTGGAAATAGTACTAACCATATATGGATGACTAAAGCAAGCTTCTTGTTAGCCTTAATACCTTCGGTACAACTTTTATGGAGGATTTGTCTTCAGACCATTCATAGGGTGATTTGACTAAGTTGCATTAATAGTGAACAAAGTCTGTGTATCTTTAGGGAATTAAAATCATTATCATTAGCCATGCTTCAGGCCCATATGCCTTGAAAGGGGTAAAATGGATTGGCTGTCACCACCTTATCTTACACAGCTTGTGTCTGGCTGTATCATACCAGTGGACACTTACTTGTACCATATGCTGGTAGCTATAGATATCTGTCCCTTCTCCATTCATCCTTATTTTATTTTATTTTATTTATTTTTTTTTTTTTACTGTACAGCACTGTAGTTTTGTTATAGCTTCAGCTTAGTATGCTTATGATCTTATAATGTGCCATTAGATCAGTGCATTTTACAGAAAATAAAATAGCATTCCACATAGCTAAATGTATATTGGTTGGGGTGAGGCTTTCTGTAGTGTGGCAATAATACCGGTGCCTGTTCTAAGACTTGTTATTGATGAATTACGGTTAATGGTAAGTCTAATTTGAAGATGCCGAGTTATTTTTTAATGTTTTCTTATAAAATTTTTGCCATAGTATGAGTATGCAATAATCTGTAATAACAGTTAAATAAGTTAATGTTTCCAGATATAAAAATTCATATCAGAGAGAAGCACAAATTAATATCTGTTTATGAATAAAAGTAGCTGCCGTATGTTATGTATTCAGTTCATGAAGCCTAATATTGACACAAGGTGCCAAATACATAAAATTTTCACGAGTTCTAGTAATTTATAATTGCTTGTTTATACTTTTATTTTCACTTAAACAGTTACAAAACACCACCCATCTAAACTAAGATGAAATAATGAAGTGAAAAATTCCAGCACTGTTCAGCCAAACAAAGTGGTTCTTTTAATAGCCTAGTTCACTTGTCTGCAGGAATATTAGCCAAGATCCTTTATAAATAATTCCCAAGGGCCTGTATTCTCATTGATTAAGGGTTGCTGTCCAGCATGTTTTGCCAGTTTATTTCTCCATATTGCACACTATTATATTTTTGTATATTATTTAAGCAGTCTGTGTTGATGTAAAAAATATATCGGGTATATTAATAACAGAATAATGTGTGATATGCAAAATAGGTTGTTAAGGAAACGGTGCTGGGAAGCCGTCGAAACTGACTAGAGGATTGGCCCAAGACAAAACATGCTAGCTTCAATGTTAGACCATTAGGCAATCACTTTCTTTAAATAGGATGGTAATTACTAATGATCTGGATTCACAGAGACTGAAAAAAGGGTATGGAAGGTGTGTTTTGATGAAAAGAACATTACTGTGATTTGCATTTCTTTGTCTTAAACATTTGTAATGGTGTAACATGCCATTAGACTTACATTTAGCCCCCCCCCCCCTTTTCCCTCCCCAACTGTATTGCTGGTATAAACATATTAACCCTCTCGCACTCTTTTGATGCCACCTGAGTCCAACCATTTCCAAGTACTGAGGGACAGTCTCTCCCCAGCCCAGACCTTACGCTCCCCACACTCTTCACTCAGCGATTCGTGTGGTATCAGAAACTGATTTCAATCATTTCATTCTCCTGCCCTTATTATAACTGTATTGTTTTGAAACTGGATTATGTTATAAATTAATGAATGATCTTCCTAATGAACGAAAAAATATATATAAAAAAAAGGAATTACCATATTGTATCATTCACTTATTTATTCAGTGCTTATTTACTCACAGACATATAAACATTCCAGCAATGATTAAAGAAAATTGTAGAGCATTTATCTGCGATCCATTTCGTAAAAAAATGACACTTCTATCTATAATAGAAAATTTATTATGGCATACGGAATAACAATAGTCGTTCATCACAGCTGGCCAGTCTGAGTGAACTGTTTCGTATCATTTCATTCTTGCCCGCCCAGACCTCACGCTCCCCGGATTCTTCACTCAGTGATCTGTGAGCATCGAAAAATGATTGCAGTCATTTCATTCCCCTGCCCTAATTTTTAACTGTATAGTTATGAAACTGGAACATGTTACAAATGAATAAATTATCTTCCTAATGAATGAAAAGCAAATAAATAAAGGATATGAAACATCGTACTTTATCATTCAGTAATGTAGGCTATTCATTTACTCACTGACATATGTACAGTACTCACACACTGTATTTTTTTCACTACAACAAATTGTTGTGAAAAAAAAAAATACTGTGTGAGCACTATATATATGTCAAAGAGTAAATGAATACATTACTGAATGGTAAAGTATGGTGTTTTATATCCTTTATTTATTTGTTTTTCATTCATTAGGAAGATCATTTATTCATTTGTAACATGTATCAGGTTTTATCATAATACAGTTAAAAATTAGGGCAGGGGAATGAAATGATTGTAATCATTTTCGATGCCACACAAATCACTGAGTGAGGAAGGTAGGGAGGTCTGGGCAGGCAAGAATGAAATTATGGGAAACAGTTCACTCAAAGTGGCCAGCCGTGATGAGCAACTATTGTTATTCCGTATTCCATAAAAAATGTTCTAGTATAGCTAGAAGTGTCATTTTTCTACGAAATGAATCACAGATAAATGCTCTACAATATTCTGTAATCATTGCCGAAATGTTTACATGCTTGTGAGTAAATAAACATTGAATAAGTGAATGATACAATATGGTAATTCCTTTTATTTTAGATTATTTTTTCGTTCATTAGGAAGATCAAACAATAAACTGTTGTGGAAAAAAAAAAACAGCAATTTTATATGCTTGGACCCAGCCTACATTGAAAGAGTGTGAGCGGTTGATTTCACTTGGACGAATCCTGAGTCAAAAGAGTGTGAGCGGTTGGATTTCACTTAGACGAATCCTGCGTCGAAACAGTGTGAGCGGTTGGATTCTTCACCGGGCCCCCGTGTATGAAAGGGTTAAAGGAGACACTGATGTAAGAAAGTATCACAGTTCACAAAAATCTCTTGCTTTTAGGATCAGTGTTATTTACTAAGGCACCATTTACAGAATGTAACAACCTAGGGCTGAGGATGACACGGAAGGATGTAACCCCTCTACTGCATAAATTAAAAGCTGGTCAGTAGAAGCTGGTATAATGGCTGTTTTTTTTTTTTTTTTTTTTTTTTTTTTTTTTTTTTTTTTTTTTTTTTAAGATTAGCATTCAAGTTACCATCTTGGCTGGTGACTTTTTTCCAAAGTAACAGAACTAAGTTCTTTATTCTCATTCAAACAATAACAACAGACAACAAATTCCTAGGCTGCTGAGGATATTGCCTGTTTTCATGTTTAGTAGTTTGGCCAACAGTGATTCTGTGGGCTTGCCAGAGATTACTAATAACACTCAAGCCAATTCATACTCTGAAAAGATCTTTGGATACTACCGGTATTTTTTTTTTGCACACTTAAGCAGTTAATTTGCACAGCTGCATGTAAGGTTAACTCATTCAGCACTGGAATTAATACAATATGTCCTCATCATAAGTTGTATTTTTGATAGTTTTTTGCCTCTTGAGTTACAAAAACGTTGTCAGTTAAATTACCTTTGCTGCCTACAGTGTTGATTTCCCAGTTGTCCCCAGATTTTAGTCTCATTTCTATGGAAAGTCATATTGTACATCACTTCTGACTTGTAGTTAATAAGGACTTGGTGTATGCCAAAGAAATTTGGTTATTTGTTTGATCTTTGAGTGTCTAATGTGCTTGCAGATGAAGTACAATTGATTGTGCTCACGACTCTGAAACAGGGCCACAACAGTAACATTACATCACATTTGCTTTATATCTGGTATCACAGCTTGGCCTAGGAATATTTGTGGCAATGGGTAGTGTTGTAGGAGGGATGGGAGGCTTCATACCACCTGTTCCTTACTGTAGCAATTCATCTTTCATATTACACCTTGATTTTCTCTTCTGTGCTATTTATTTTAATGTAGTTTGTATTAATACTGGTAACATGCGAGAGGACATTGAGATGCAGTGTGCAAAATAAATCACCAAGGAAGTGATATTAAGAAATCTCCCAAGCCACTTAAAAATACAACTCAAATACTGTGACTTCAAAACATAAATCACTGAGACTAGTTGAGATGTATGATGCAACAAGCAATTATATTGTTTTCACCTGCTTGTTATAAGGATTGACCAAAATTCCGAGTTTTGCATTACCTAAATCACTTCCTTACATCTATCGCTTATATTTGCCGTCTTCCAGAATTGTGCGTAGGGAGCAATGAGCTGGATAGTGAAGAGATTCCATATCAAAATAATGCATTTGTGGTTTATGTTGCATTGTACAGGTAGTCCTCATTTAAAGGTGTTTAATTATTTAGTTGGTCTTGAATTATCACCTAATTTTCACTTAAACCTGCTTACAATTCATTGTAAAGCTGTTTTGAAGTCAGAAGAGTGTGTCTTGTGCTTAACCATGTAATCCCTTCCCTTTGGGTATCTCTTGTTTGTACTTTGTTCTTGCTTTCCCCAGACAAGTATATTCAGCTTGAGATAGGCTTTTTGAACTGAAGGAGTTAGATATAACCATAATTAACTCCCCATTATGAGAGATCCCATTATGAGAGATCCTAGTTGAAAATAAAAGAATGTGTGATGGAAGCAAGAATGCTGTACAATAGAAATAATGTTCTCAGGTGGAGGGTGTTAGTTTAGAACTAAAGGCATGTCTCGCCTAACTGATATTTCCCTAAACGTACCTAAGCATTTTGCTATTTTAGACTTTAAGTGAGGACTCTCTATAAATGGTTATCTTCATTTTAGCATCCAGGACAAGGACAGTTATTAATGTGATACAAGGAAGAAGCTCTTTAGCCTTCCCTCACCAGTCAGTCTCATGTACCTGATTTCTATCCCCAAAATGAATTAAAAAAAAAAAAGCTGTATTATCAAAATTCAGTGCACAGAAGTGAAGCCAGACTCCCAATTTTTGACATATCGGTAGTTATTTACATTGACCCGTGTGACTTATCTTTTTTATAACTCAGGATGAGGTGAAGGAGCAACCCATGTGAATAATTTGTGTGGCATTAGCTGGAATACAATACTAGAGTTGTCCTGACCATGAGAGGTTATTGGTGACAGTATTAATACTCTCAGGGTTCTGTGACTCACTCTCAGCTGAATAAAATCATCTGCCATAACTGGAATACAGTAGATATACCAGTCATGAGAGGGTTATTGGTGACAGTATTAACACACAAGGTCTGACAACTTCTGAATAAAGTTTTATGGCTTTAGCTAGAGTAGAATACTGTATGTCAACCATGAATGCTTAAAACACAGGACCTAAAAGTAAAAGAACTTCAGTGGTTCTCCCATGTTGCTAAGTGCATTTTATAAATGGAGTGCAATCAAACCATTTTGTGTCATCTCAGATGTTTTAAAATTGACTTTTGTGAATAAGAGGGTAATTATATTCAGTCCTTCAAAGTGTTTTAAAGATCACTGTCATAAGTGAGGGGCTTGCTTACACCATGTATACTCTGTTTTGATGATACGGCCATCTAACTAACTACCAGTTGTGCAGTATTTACAGGTAGTTTGATCCGTGTTTGTGGTGTCATGAGGACAGCACATACAATACTATACCGCACTGTCACAATCAAAAGTTCACTGATACTGTACTTCCATACTGACTGTAGTGGTAGCAGGTGTTACTGTATGGTACATGAATTATTTTTGTAATGGCAATATCAGAGGCACAAGAAAACAGTATGAAAAGGAAGGATGCTGTCTGAGGGATGATGTGAGATGATCTATGGAAGGCAGTACACATTGCTGATTGGAGTGTCAGTAACTTTTGATTGTGAAAGGACATTGCTTATCTGTTTTAGTTTTGCTATCAGTAAATCCTGAAAAACCACAGATTCACTTTTGTAATAAGATTAATAAAGATAAGATTTTACCTTTCTGCATATATGGCAGTATCAGTATTCACAAGATCATTAGGCTTCTATTAAAGTGGAGGGTTGCCATTCCTCATGGTAAGATAAGTTTGGTAGGATAATTAGAAGTGTTCCATAACTTATTTTTCTACTTAATTTTTTTTCCCCAGTTCCTTTGTTTGAATCCGTTTTTACAAAGCTTAGGGAAGACCTCTAGTAGCAAGGGGTTAATGGAACAGTTTCTAACATCTGAGGAGAATAATATAATCTGTTGATAGCATAAATAAAAACAAGTATCTGGGTAATAAAGTCATGAAAGCATACTAACACCCCCCACCATCTATATGCGTGTCACACTGTGCACTGCTACCACTTTATTTGTAAAGTGACAGGTTCACTTTGCAGTATAATGATGATGAGTGATAGTTGGACTAATTACTGTAGCCGATATTAGTTTTATCACTTTTATCTTAGATTGGCTCGTTTTTTAACTACTTCAGTACTGTCGAAGATATTTATATATTGTTGTTGCTACCTGCAGATAATTTTTTGCAGTTTAAGGGAGCTTAAGAATGTTGGGAAATGCACAGTGTGAAAAGTGCTTTAATTACTTGAGGTATAATCATGTTACCCCTTCACTATGAGAGTTATTATTATGGGTGTTATTTATGGCTTGTAATTCACCTGAGGAATGTGCATCTTTTCACGTTGAGTTAAAATTTGCCGTCTTCAGCATTACCACTGTGGTTCTGTTGTTGGTTTTAGGGATTTACATTTCATTAATGTCATACTTTACGCTTGTACTGTTTGTTCCAGCTGTTTAGGACTATGCTTCCTTAAGTCATTGTAATGGAGTTTTTTTGGATTTCAAGGCCGTGCATTTAAACCTCGTATTGTGAAGGGGAAGGCAAGCTCATAATTTTTGCTGCAAATTTATGGAAGTCATTTGGTGGTTAAGAGGTTAGAATGCCCCTGTCTGAGTGAATACTTAGCTCATTAGTAGAGTAGGTTTCATTCCCAAGAGGTGACTAGGAATTTATTGATCATTTATTTAATGCCATCAAGGGAATTAGGCTGGTGGTCTGTGTTTAAATGTATTGGTTTACAGTAACCATGCCTTGGATCCCTACACATCAAATGAGGTAATATGAAATTGACTGTTGCAGTTACTAAATCTGTCATTGTTATATTTGATCTGCCAGCATCCAACAAAAGAGAATGCAGCCAGCAATGATAGAGAGCCTAGACACATTGCGGTACATCTTTGTCACTGGCGTCATAAATTATTATTAAATATTTGCGAGCTTCTCTTCACAGTTTGAGTTTTAAGTGTGTGGCATTAGGTCTAGCAATGAACTTTTTTTCTTGATGTGACTTGTTTTTAAAATATTTTCATGCATTTGGTAAACACCTGTCTGATCCACCTGTCTGATCTGGTGTTGCCCTATAATTCGTGAGGTTTAAAGAAATACTGTATCATTTTGTAAAGCAGCTAGTTTTATATTATTCTGGTACCTTGACAGTTTAGAGTGTGAACAGCCCATCCCCCCCCCCATGTAAAGAACCCATGCCATCACTCCTTGAGGAGGAGGGAAATATGTATATGTATGTACCGGTATATACAGTAAAAGTTCAATTATTCGGCATCTACAGGACAGGGCCGATGCCGAGCAATCAGATTTTCCTGATAATCGAAAACCTTCCTACTCAGTACTTTATTGGTGAACACTGTCACCACTACTTATATTATTACAAATGTGTTTGGAGGGAGTACTGTATACTGTATGATACCATACAATGCTGTAAACACAGCACTATACCTGAATCTGAAAAATATAGAAATTAGTGAACATATACAGGGTGATTCACGAGTTTCTCCGGAAACTCTGGGAAATGCAAGTTTATGCAATTTTAAGCATAGAATACTCTATAAGTATAGGTGTTTAATGCAATGGTTTACAAGTGGGGAAATTCTCAAATCTGACAGATGTGAATGGAAGGTGGCCAGGCTGGTGGCAGCTTTGCTGTGCTGCCAAGTTACTCAATTTTCTTTTAAATTTTACACTTTGTTCTCATTCTGAATGAAACTATTCTTTCATTAGTCGTCAGGTAAGTAATTGTTCTACATAGAAAGGTATGTCACTTTAAAGTGAAAAATAAATCTACTATTGAAGGAGTAAACATGGCAGTGATGCCATACCAGTCCCTCAGAGCTCAGAGTCAGACTGACAGTTCCTGCCAAGTGCTGGTGAGTGTGGTAGGCCTATTTATTCCAGGGACGGTTTCACCCACAGTTCGCTACAATGCCATTCAGTTGTACAAACGTGGAGTATGCAAATATGATTTTTATCAATGGGTTCTGCAATGGCAACGCTGAAGCATCAGCAGGGTAATACAGACAGAAATATCCAAACAGGAGCCCAGATGCAAAACTGTTTTACCACGTCTACATGGAGAGGTAAGCTGAAGTACGACGCACAGTAGGAATGGTACACCGCAGCCCTAGCATCAGTACAAGAAGAATTTCATCTTAGTGATCCACAAGCGAAGGTATGGAGGACATTAAAGCGGGAAGGTCTGTACCCGTATCACATACAACAAGGTTAGCATCTACAACCCGGGGATTTTGCTCAACGACTTGATTGCTGTACTTGGCTAGCAGATCATCATCAGCTGCGCAAGTACATTTTGTACACTGATGAAGCCATATTTACCCGCAGTGGATCACATAATAATCGTAATGCACATTGGTGGTCAAAAGAAAATCCCAAGGAAACAGTTGAATGGAACTTTCAGCACCGATTTTCAGTTAATGTGTGATGAGGTATGATTGACAACCAGCTGATTGAACCTCATATCTTTGAAGGGAGGCTTACAGGAGATGTCTATGTTAATTTTCTCAGAGATGAACTTTCCTAATTACTTAAAGATGTGCCTCTGAAGACACGGCGACATATCATTTTTCAACGTGAAGGCCGCCTCCCATTCACATCTGTTAATTTGAAAATTTCCCCACTTGTAAACCATTACATTAAACACCTATAATTATAGAGTATTTTATGCTTAGAATTGTATAAACTTGCATTTCCCAGAGTTTCCGGAGAAACTTGTGAATCACCCTGTATAAGAGTAATGACACAGCAGGCCTACAAGTCACAGATAACACTTCCTGGACTGCCGAGATGATATGGAATATTACAGTACCTACCCAGTCAGTACCTTATATGTATTGGTGAACATTGTCATCACTACTTATATTATTACAAATGTGTTTAGAGAAAGTACTGTATACAGTAGAACTCCACTATTGCCGAACTCATAATTAATGACCTCACTAATTAGTGCTTTCTTCCTTTAAAAAAAAAAAAAAAGTTGGAAAAATACAGAAAATAACCTGGAGTAACATGAATTGAATCGGTAAAGTCGTTCTGCTGAAAGTTAAAAGTACAGTCAGCGCTCATTCTTTTGTTTGTTTTTGTGTGTATACTGTATGTGAAAGAGAGAGTACTGATGAAAACAGTAATGTATTCCATTAATCCCTTAATAACCCCCATCATTGAACAATCCTTTACATTATTGGTTTCAGTGACGTCAAGTTAGCGCGAGCTATAAAAAACTGTGAACAATTATCGGATGGGAATGAAGGTCACAGGTATGTTTACATGGCTCTATGCAACCATCCCAATCAGTCAGGCGGTCACTTAATCTCAGATGTTTTCGCCCATGTGGTACATGGACTGTAATTGTATAAATTCTTCTGCAAATCATAGGATGGGCTTAGGAAGCTGAAAAACACATTGCCAGGTGCAGCAGATGATTCTCTTCACATCTTTAGGAAAATAAGTTGATTTTAAAACTCTTAAAAAATTGTTCTGGGGCTGGCTAGAGTGCACGCAAATTTCTGAACCCACAGCCATTGAATGTTGTTTCTGGCACAGTGAAAGAAACATACTCTACGCACTCAAAGGTGGATTTTGTTTCCCAATTTCCCAACTGTAGGTTAGGTTAGGTTAAATTGCAGTATTAGGTACAGTTAAACTAGATTAGGTTAGGTTTAGTTAAACATTCAGGACAGTCCTTTCCGCCATTATGCTGACAAATCAAACAAGAATCGTCACAGCTGAACAGCTAAAGACAACAGGGAAACAGATTTAACAAAGGATTGTTATGGGTAATGCATTACGGTATCAGTGGTTAATAGCTATGCAGCTAATGGTAAATGTCATTTTCAGGAAGGCGGCAACAGTGAGTGAATTTCAAGAATTGGAGAGGGGGTTTGGAATGTAACCCTCGCTATTTTTTTTGGGGGGGGGTTACTGTATTGTACCATACTGTACAATACTGTACTGCAATCAGTACAGTACAGTACTTTATCTGAATCTGTAAAGTTTCGTTTTTGAAGGCTCCAACATGCTTGCATGTGTCGGCCTTGGTCACCTAATGGCGGCTCTCCACGCTGCTCGATCTCTGGCAGCCTCCCTATTCAGTCCCTTAACCCTTAAGTCACATTTAATGACCTCGTCCCA
>JAGKTI010001610.1:15472-28163 GCA_018397915.1 Birgus latro | reverse complement strand
CATTAAAATTTCTTCAGCTGATGTATTTTCTGCCATCACTGGCCTCAATATTAACAAGGCATATGGGCCTGATGGAGTCCCTCCTGTTGTCCTCAAAAACTGTGCTTCTGTGCTTACACCCTGCCTAGGTAAACTCTTTCGCCTTTGTCTCTCAACTTGTACCTTTCCTTCTTGCTGGAAGTTTGCTCTCATTCAGCCAGTCCCAAAGAAGGGTGACCATTCCCAACCCTCTAACTATCGTCCAATTGCTTTAACATCCTGTGTATCAAAAGTTTTCGAATCAGTTCTTAACAGAAAAATTTTAAAGCATCTTTCCTGTCACAACCTTCTTTCTGATCGTCAGTATGGGTTCCGTCAGGGACGCTCCACTGGCGATCTTCTCACCTACCTTTCAGACTCCTGGTCATCCTCCTTTCGGGACTTTGGCGAAAGCTTTGCCATTGCACTTGACATCTCAAAGGCTTTCGATCGAGTCTGGCATAAATCTTTGATTTCCAAACTGCCCTCTTACGGTTTCTATCCTTCTATCTGTGCCTTCATCTCTAGCTTCCTTTCTGGTCGTTCTATAGCTGCTGTTGTAGACGGCCATCGTTCTTCTCCTAGACCTATCAACAGTGGTGTTCCTCAGGGCTCTGTCCTATCACCAACTCTCTTTCTTTTATTCATCAATGACCTTCTAAGCTGTACATCTAACCCTATCCACTCATATGCTGATGATTCCACCCTTCACCTTTCCATTCGATTTCCGCAACGTCCATCTCAGCAGTTACTTCAGCAAACAAGGGATGAGGCTATGGCACACCTAATGTCTGACTTGGCTCATATCTCTGATTGGGGTAAAAATAATCTTGTTATTTTTAATGCATCAAAAACTCAGTTCATACACATATCAACCCGACAAAATCTTCCTCAGGATTACCCACTAATGTTTAATAATGAACAGTTATGTCCTGCATCATCCTTGAACATGCTAGGGGTTTCATTCTCTCGGGATTTGTCTTGGAAAGAACATACTACATCTCTTGTGAAATCTGCTTCCAAGAGATTAGGTGTGCTGGGCCGACTCCGAACTTTCTTTACCCCTGCACAGATGTTGACCTTGTACACGGGTTTTATTCGCCCGTGTATGGAGTACAACTCTCATGTGTGGGGAGGCTCCCCACATGCAATTCTTCGCAATAGGTTGGAGTCAAAGGCTTTTCGTCTCATTAACTCTCCTTCTCTTACTGATTCCCTTCAACCTTTGTCTCTTCGCCGCAGTATTGCTTCTTTATCTCTCTTCTATCGCTACTTCAATGGTCACTGTTCCTCTGAACTGTCTGCTTGCATCCCTCCACCTCTACGATGGGCACATAGTACCCATCTAGCAATAAACTCTCATCCCTTTTCTGTCCATCTCTCTAATGCAAGAGTTAACCGTTACTCCCAGTCCTTCATTTATGGAACTGGTCAACTCTGGAACTGTCTCCCTCTGTCTATATTCCCTACTTCCTATGATCTCCAATCTTTCAAACGCAGTGTGTCCAGGCATCTCGAAATTAATGGATCTTGAATTTGGCTCTCTTTGGTATTGTTATTACTTTTTCTTGGAAGGAACAGTATGCGGGCCCATGGCCTTTGGTTCCTTCTTCCTTGCATTAAAAAAAAAAAATCCCTCTTTTGTCTTTCCTTCCTTCATTCTTTCCTGTTCTTTCTGCCTATGAGTGACTCTACACTGAATGACAAGCCAAATGGTTTCCTGTACACTGAGAAACCATTTACTATGCTGGGTGGTAACCATATAGCAAATTATGGCACCTGGTGGTTTAGTGGGTAATTGCAGCTGCACTCCAATCAGATTGAGTTGGTAAAGGTTTATGTCCAAGGGGTGGTTGGGGTTATTGCTTATGTAATGCCACTCAGGGATGATTGAGGCTCGTCACTTTCATCTTAAATGTCAGTATCAACTTGCCTAGTCCAGGGCTCGTACGCTCCTTATGGGGCAATGTAGGATTGGATGATGGATGGATGTCATAAAGGTGATATATTTTTGCAGGAAGAACAAGAAATCAGGAGCACAGAAGATTTGTCTCTCTCGGTCTTTCTACAAAACCAAATCTTGACTATGTATAACCAGGAGCAGACTGAGCTTGTTTGTATATTATGGCATACTCAGTGCCATAAGTTCATTATAAACAACTTTCTCAAATAGCTCTTTTTTACCATTAACCCTTAGGCTGCAGCGGCCCTAAACATTTCTTAGGTCTGTTGTGGAGGAAAACCTGTTAAAAAAATTGTATTTTCATCATGCATTTTGACCCACTTATACCTAACCAAACTTGATAACATTTTGGTCAAAGTTTACATTCCACACTGACAATTCGCGACCCACTCATCAAGCAAAGCATGCAATAGGTGCGAAAAATGGCCGAAAAGTCCACAGTATTTCACCCGGCTCCTCCGGAATGTTTGACGCAGTTTGCCGATCAGATATGCAGCCGATGGCTTAAGTCAACAGTAAGTCACAAAAAAATTGCCAGTTAAAATTCCATTAGTACATGTGAAACTGGTATGCCAGTTTTATCCAGTTTACAGTTGCAGTTGTATGTTGTAGTTGTGCTATCCCAGTCTGTCTGATTAAGCAAACCCATCAACCACAAGCAACTGCTTTCGCAGAGCCATCCCTTGCAGTTCCCATGTGGCTGACAACACCTCACCACGGCAAGATGTGAGGATTAGTATGGAGGATTGATTCCTGGGTGCACATCACATTTGTGTCCACCGATTTACCAGGGACACCTTAGTAGCTTCCACATTACCCTATTACAGTATTTGACTGTATGGTTACCACCCAGCATGGTAACTGGTTTCCTGAGTTACAGGAAATTTGTCACACATTGTAGAGTCACCTGAAGTGGAAAGAAGAGTAATAAGTAGTGACAGGAAGGCTGGGAGAAATTGGAAGAGAGAAGAGCAAACACAAAAGCATGATAGACATGAAGGAAGATGTATGGAGCACTTATGTAAACAGTTTTATTATTTTGTAATACATTCCTTAGTGAGGCTAGACTGTATTCAACTTGTGGCAAAAATATCATCTCTGTATGTACAGGATTCAGGGTAAATGTAATGCAACTATGACACTTCACAAATTAGCTTGGAAAAAAATGACATTACTGTACTTAAAAAATGATCACAGACCAATAATTTGGGTCTTCTTCTATGAACTCACACTGTTCCATTCCTAATGAAGGAATTGCATTGGCCAGGATTGAGCTTGTTTGATGACCTTCAGGTCTCTTACATTTGCTGAACTTGAATATCTAGTTGAAATGTTATAAACATTTTGCCACCATCCACATATGACACCCAAAGTGTGAGGGTTAGTAGAGTAGTTCAAAAAGGCTCTTCAGCTAATATTGTCCGGATATAGTCAGGATAAAATGAAAAATGCATCAATGGATTGAAGGGGTTAAGCATGACCACAGCAGCAAGTGTTAAGAATGTGCGCAATTTTTTTTTCCCTCCCTTCAAAACACATGCCTAATGCAAATTGAAGTTTGGTTGTTCACTGTGTAGGTTTATTGAGAGATTAGAATTTACTGTTTAGCTAAATCAAGTAAAAGTTCATTGCCTGACTGTCAAATAAACTGCAGTTCACTACATTTCCTGTACATTGAGGCACATAGTAGCTCAGTTTTTCACTATTCTGTCGGGTACAATAATACTGTCTTCTAATACTGTAGTAGTACAGTTCTGTAATGTTCATTATTACTTTATTATTATTATTATTATTATTATTATTATTATTGCTGTTATTGTTGCAGGACATTTTTACAGGAAATGGTTGAATTACTAATGGTGCAGTAATAGGGATGTACTGATGGTTATTTACACACACACACACACACACACACACACACACACACACACACACAGCACTCTCTCTTGCTGTATAATATGTATGTAAGTAGGCTTAGTCTGAGGTGCTATAATACTGTGCATTTCACTTAAGTCCTTCAGGCTATAGTTATGGACTGATTTGGTGCAGAAGAGCCTTAAACTTGAAGCCTTAAAAGAGCTAAGGGAGTTGTAACGTACTATACTCTGTTCACTTTAACTTGGCCTGCACTTGCCATCTCAATATCTTGAATGCTGAGGTGTAACAAGAGATTAACACCAGAATATCTGTAGGTATTTAGCCACAAAAAGTGCTATGGAAAGGATGAAGAGCCGTAGTATTGTCTCGATGAAAAAGACTCAGAAGAAATAAAATCTGGCAAGTTAAGGTGGATGATCTATAGTGCATGATGGTGATGGGGATGATATGTTTTGCTCCCTCGGTAAAGGTGTATTCCAGAATTGCATGTGTGTGTGTGTATGCAGATTCAGTTAGGCACACAAAAAAAGGTACAGTACAAGGTATTTCATGTTGCAGTTGGTTATCCCATATCATTACAATTAAGAGTTAGCTTAAGTCTTTTTTTATACAAATTGTAAAAGGTAAGCTTACCCCATTGAGCCCAGGGATGTTGTTTTCATTTTATTCTTGCTGTCACTTGACGATTTTATTCAGCATAGGATAGATTTTTCGAACTGGAGGTGTTAAATGTAGCATTAATAACCCCTTCAGTATGAGAAGTCTTTCTTAATTTGCATAAAATCATCTGGGAGCAGCACAAATGAACTGAAATAGGACATCACCCAAGTTCAAGGGTATAAATGGAGAGGTGAATGTGTAATCTACGTATAAAACCTGTCAGGTGCCAAGACTGTACTGTTGTAAGTAGGACAGTACAGAAGACACAAGACATAGGTTACTGCTTGAGGAGACCATTGAATCTCTTGGACATGTGTTCTCATCAGTTAACCACTTCCCCATGATGATGTATTTTTTGTTTTGATTTTGCTGCTACAAGACATAGCCTGCATAGGAGTCCCCTAGTAATTAAGTAGGAAATGGAGATGTATCTAACCCCTCAAGTTTGAAAATAGTCCCCCAGAGCTAAAGAAAGTCATTTGGAAATTCTTAGCACAAAAATGAGAGACCTTCAGTAGTGAAGGGTGTATCCAACCCTTCCAGTTAGAAAAGACTTCCAAAAGCTGAAGAAAGTTGTCTGTAAATAGCACAAATATAACAAAAAATGTCATCAGATAGAAGTGGTTACGGATGTTCCCCAGCACTTCTTCCTTACCATTTCATTTTTGTGTATGCTAGTTAATATTCTGCTGTTTGTTACATGTGAAAGCTATGTCAATATTAGAATGATTTACATGATACACAAGAGAATTTAATTAATGCAAAGTGAATTGCTAAGGAAAAGGTGCTTGAAAGCCTCCCAGGCTGATGAGGTTACAGTTCTTTTTCCCATAAATCCGATGACACATTCTTTATCTCATTCTTGTCACTTCCTGATGGTTTTTTTTTTTTAGGAGGAGGCTGCTCAGACTAGAGGGGTTAGATATTTACTAACCCTTTCACTACAAAAGTTCTCTCCAATGAATAAAATTGTATGGAGGCAGCAAGAATTAACCAAAAAGATACATCACTGTATGTAAGTGGTAAACTCTTTGAATTTGGATGATGTCTTTTTAGTTTCTTGCTGCTATCTGGTAATTTTCTTCAACTTAGGAAAGGTCACTTGTATTGAGGGGGTTTATTAGGACTGTCAACCCTGCCATTCAAAATGTTTCCTGTATCTCAAGCTGAATATAATTATAAGAAAATTGCAAGAATAAAATCTCGGTGGGTTAGCACCCTCAGTCTGGTGATGTGTGTTTTAGTATATTTGTACAGTATCCATACAGTTAAAATCAACTTAGGAGGGACTGTTCTGACTGGAAGGGTTAAATACAGACTTCATAAACCCCTTCATAACTAGAATACTCTCTTAAGTTTAATGAAGTCATCTAGTGGTAACCTGAGTACTGTGAATAATGTCATCAGAGTGAAAGGTTACTCTGTAATGTGTATGCTTTGTTTGCTTTGAGCCATTCAGAAATTATGCATCTGTGTGGATGGTGGTGTGACTTTAGGTCGTATTGCGAGTGGCATGGGAGGCTTTGTAGCACCTCTTCCTTGGTGATGAATTTTGCATATTACAGGACTCAGTTTTATACCCTTGTATGTTACTGAGGCAAACTGTGTTGCTTTTTAAAATATTTAAGTAATAGAGAATATCAGGGGGTTATGCAAAAAAAAAAAAAAAAAAAATCACAGAGGAAAAGTTGCAGATGAAGCCCAAGATGCTACTTAGAATACACTCCTATGGTGTAAGAGTACTGTGTAGAAAAAAAAAAAAAAAAAGTGTTTGAAATGGCAGTTGTCTGTAATACTTCTAGAGCTTGATGTATAAGATCTGAATGGCCTCTCTCTTTCAACCTTTTCCACTCCTCCTTCAATGTTATTTATACCTATATTCATTCCAGTTTCAAGATATCCATATGCACGACACAACTGAAGCCAAAGTTTATACAAAATATTTTAAAAAAGATAAAAAGTTTATAGATTTCATAATTCTCTCTGGAGGTTTTTTGTACTTGTAGTCTCTGTGCTGGAGAGAGAGCACAGGTGAGCTATCTGATGTATACACTTGTTTAGCTAGGAAATTCTCCACTGTTCATTTACCCCTTTCGTACGATAACTTCTTTTTATTTGGTTCCTTGTACCACCAAGCGATTTAATTCAGCTTTGACCAGACCTCTGGCAGGGAAAACTTTGGTGGAGATTACTTCAAGCCACACTTCACATCAAGAGATGTGAAGGGTTTGACAACTTCACTACGATGTACTTCTTTTACTTTATTCTCTTATCTTCAGATATACTTATTTAGCTTTGAAAAGACCTGTCATAATGGAGGAGTTTAATGGAGATTTCTTCTAATCCCTTCACAGTGAGAGGTTTCTCCAAGGCAAAATGAAAATGTTTGAAGGTTGCAAGAATGATGTAAGGGAAAGACATCAGAATGAAGATGTTAACAGAGATTGCTTCTAACCTCTTCACTACAGCGGTATGTCATAAAGTGAATAAAATCATCTGGGGGATAACAGGATTAAAATAAAGGAGAAGCCATCATAGCTAAGGGGTTGATATTTATTTTATAGTCAATGGGGAAACTCTTAGGGGAACTGACTTAGAACTTTCAGGAAGCAACAGCTGTAATTAACTTCAATAGTGTTTATTAATTGTAAAGTTTTGTACATATACAAATAACTTATGATCTTTTGTGAGTGTATATTTGTAAACATGACACCAAATAAAAGAAAAGTGCAGTTTTCTTACCTACCTAAGCTGAAGATCTTGAAATGTAATCCAAGGCTAAAGCACAGTTAGCATGCAGAATAGGTAATGTTTATTATGGACAGTTGAGTTCAAAAGTTCATTGCATAGTGGCTTGAAGTACTGTACTGTATCAGTGTTTGTAGATACAAAGGGGATGCCAAATTAACACTATAGTCTGACCATTATCATAAGGTAGCTTTAGTATGTTTTAGGTAGATATCCAGTATTATTACTTACAGACACTCTTACCTTAACTTGTCATATCCCACACTGTATACCACCCACTGTAGGCCTGAGCAGTAGATGTATGGGGGAACTAAGACCACCCAATGGAAGACAAGTAAAATCGCTGGTGACAGATGAGTCACTGGAGATTGTGGGCAAATTGGGCTATTTTGATGTCATCAGTGTAGAGGCCAGTGCTGAGAAGAGTACCATCACAAGGGTTCGGGGTAGTTGGAAAAAATTCAAGAGAATTGTTAGTCTGATATTGCAAGTGTTATCGTTGTCCATAATAGGGAAGGTGTTTAGTATCAGTGTTAGGAGTGTCATAATGTGTTATGCCACGTATCAGGGCTCAACTCCTTGCTCTCTGAGTATGAGGGTCTGATTTGGGTTCTTTCCAAGACCGGGTCCAGAGCATGCAACCAGAGGAACAGGGCTCAAAAAACAGGCTAACCAATCTTACACGTATATTGCCATAAAGAATACAGTAGCTGGGCACAATACAATATGATGGATTACACACACTATGGGAGATACAAAGATTTGGAGTTTGTGACTAAGGGTGATAGGGTAACTGCAGGTGGCGCCCAGACGTGGGAGCAGTCCCGTCAGGTGTGCGCTCTCTGTAGGGGTGGGACCACTGTCGTATGTCGGATCGTCAGGTGGGGGCTGCTGGGTGGTGTAAAGGGAGGCTTTTCACTGGAGGGGCCTCCGTATGTGCATTGGCCCTCGGGGCTGGGGCCAAATACAGTGAGTAGGCACGCTGCCTTGCGCCTATGCATGGTGGGGGACGGCTTGCTGGCTGGTCTGGGGAGGTCTCGGCCGGGAGTTCTGGGGGCAATCCCTGGTGACTGGGGGCTGCAGTCTCGCCTTCGTCGGGAGTAGGACAGGGGCTGCCTATGGCTTCTTCTCCGGGAGTCCGACAGCAACTAGCCACGTAGGGGCGCTGATTGCAGTGAGCATACCCCCAGGCTCACTATAGGGCTGCTCCAGAGCCCTTCCAACAACAACTTCGCTGAGGAGCCGGCTCTGCCCCTTGGGGTGTGGGGAGAGCAGAAGGGGTGTCCTGCTTGGCCTCTGGAGGAGTGAGGCGGGCAAGGGGCATGACCCTCGGTGGGTGCCACAGGGTTAGCAGACGAGGGAAGCATGGTGGGTGTTCCCTCCCTGACGGGCACAGTGGGCGCCACCGTGGTTGTGCTCCCGGTGGGGGCTGCAGATGAGGGAAGCACGGTGGGTGCTGCCGTGGTTCTGCTATGCCCTGGGACTACATGTAAGAGGAGCACGGTGGGCTTCCTCTCCCTGGCGAGCACAGTGGGCGTCGCCACGGTCTTGCTCCTGGTGGGGGCTACAGATAAGGGAAACACGGTGTGCGTTCCCTCCCCAATGGGCACGGTGGGTGCCACCACGGTTCTGCTATGCCCTGGGACTACAGGTGAGAGAAGCACGGTGGGTGTCCTCTCCCTGGTGAGCACGGTGGGCGTCACCACGGTCCTGCTCCCAACGGAGGATGCAGGTGAGGGAAGCACGGTGGTCTTTCCCTTCCCGACAAGCACAGTGGGCGTCGTCGCAGTCCTGCTTGGGACTGTAGGTGAAAGGAGCACGGTGGGCGTCGTTGCGGTCCTACAGGGAGCAGTAGGTGAAAGGAGTATGGTGGGCATCCTTTCTTTCCCTGGCAAGCACAGTGGGCGTCGCTGCAGTCATACTTGGGAAGTCTGTTGGTACACAGATCCCGCCCCAATCCTGGTGAGCGCTGGTCTTTGCAAAGGGTAATGTAGCAGGGTGACGTACCTCCTGTGGAGTCCATTGAGGGGAAGAGGGGCGCGTGGTGGTTGAGAACGTATGCCCGTCTTGCTTGGGCTCTTGTTGTGCCGCTCTGTGGTCTCCCCTTGGTATTTCATAATGTATGGCAGTAAAACATGGAGTGTATGAGAGTTGATTACAGTGAAACGAATGTAAAAATGATCAAAGAATAATCAGAGATGAACAACTGTTGACTTTGTTCAAATGACTGGGAGTGAAATAGAATCAGGAAATATGAAGAAAGGAGACGAGATGGTTTTGACATGTTGAGAGGTGATGTACAAGTTCAGAGGTACAATACTAGGCTGATGACAGAGATCAAGGATGACATTGGACAAAGTCGTATGTGTGGACATATCTAAAGGTATAACGTTTGGGGGCACTGTGGCTCAGAAGTAGAGCATCGAGCTCGGGGTCGCGAGTTCGAGCCGCGCCCTGGACTGCCGTGCCGGGAGGGGTAGCGCTCTCCTGTTACCTAGCGGGGCTATATGATCTCATTGTAAGGGCTAGCGTGGGAGATTCTTAAATCCCTTTTTTAAAGATATAACGAGAACTAGTACAGAACAGGGTAACATGTACGAATGTTATCAGTTGAACCTATCTGACTCATGCTACATGTAAACTATTGTGGACATAAAACCAAAAATGAAAATTGTTGCTTGAAGCATTATAAGAGGGCATTTAATGGCAGGTGGAAGCACCTACCAACCACTTGGTCCAGTATCATCTTCAGGTGACTTTACACTGAGTGACAAGTCAAGTGGTGTCATGTCGCCCACCTTTTACCGTACTAGGTGTGTTGAGTAACTGTGGGTTAATGCACTCCAATTCGATGTGGCTTATATGGGATTACACCTGAGAGGTGGTTGAGGTAAATTACCCATATGTTACCTTCATGGGGTCTGTGGCATCTCTGAAAATCCAGACAAACAACTTAGCCCTTCATGACAGAGCAAGAATGGATTATACGGTATTCTGCAGACTGTGCAAGAGAAGGGAAGTTCTGTGCACATTAAGCAAAGTATATCATTTGTAATCAAAGTAATGACAATTTTTGTAATCTGCCTTTAGTATGACAGTCGATAAATGATTCCACAGTACATGTGTCCTGAAACTACATAAGTATGTGTTATGCGACGTGTTCGAAGTCCAACTACTTGTCTTTTGATCACACGCAACTAACGGGGGATTCTTTTCTAAACCGGGTCTAGTGGACACAACTAGAGGAACAGAGCACAAAAACTCTGGTCAACCAACCATACACGTATATTACCATAAATTCATACGACACTGAGTACAATGTGAATATAACACTAACACAATACACTATACAGGTTTTAGGCATTATCAGGACAGGAGGACTTCAGCTGGGCTACTGAAGTCTTGGGCACCTTGCAGGTGTTGACCTTGTGTGGGGGATGTCCTGTCAGGTGTGTTTTCCCTTAGAGGGCATGGGACTCCCAGGGGCCGAGTTGTCTGGAGTGAACTGTTGGGGGGCCAGGAGAGGGGCCCTTCCCTAGTGGGGCCTCAGTGGAGACTTCAGTCATCGGGACTGTGACCGAATAGGGAGAGTAGGCATGCCCACCCTGGGACATAGGTTGCTGTACGATGGGGCTGGGGAGGTCACGCCCTGGGGTCCTGGGGGCGCCTCTGGGGGTCCGAGGGCTGCGGTCTTTCTCAGGTTGGACTACAATCAGGTGTTGTCTGTGGCATCCCTCCCTCCGGAAGTCCGACAGCTGGTGGTCTCATCTGGTCGCCGGCTGCACTGCTCAAACCCCCGGGGTCACGATGGGGCCTTGCTAGACCTCCTCCAGGCGTAACTCCTCCTGGGGGCTGCCTCTGTGAGGGGAGAGGGAGGAATGTCCTGCTCAGCCACAGGAGTGATGGGCCAAGCAAGGGACGTTCTCTGTATGGGAGGTCACAGGTGTACGGGGCGAGGGACGGGCGGTGACCATTCCCTCCCTGGTGCGGCTAATGGCTGTCGCCGAAGTCCCTAGGGCAGCAGGGATAGAGCGGCTACTGGCTGTCTCCTCCCTGCTGGTGCGGTTAGTGGCCGTCACCGGGGCCCAACTTCCCGAAAAGGTTGCAGGCGAGGTGCGGCTAGTGGCTGTCACCTGCCGGCTGGTGCCGCTAGTGGCTGTCACCGAGTTTTTGTTAGTCGAGGAGCGACTAGTGGCCGTCTCCCTCCTGCCGGTGCGGCTAGTGGCCGTCACTGAGGTCTCATTCCCTGAGAGGACTGAAAGTGAGGTGCGGTTAGTGGCCGTCACTTGCTTGCCGGTGTGGCTAGTGACTGTCACTGAGGTCCTGTTAGACGAGAGGACTGCAGGCAAGGTGTGACTAGTGGCCGTCACTCGCCTGCCGGTGCAGCTAGTAGCCATCACCGAGGTCCAGCTCCCAGAAGTGACTGCAGACAAAGGGCGGGCAGTTACCATCCCTTCCCTAGTGTGGCTAGTGGCCATCACCAGTTCTGCAGAGGGGGGGGGGATGCAGCTGTAGAGAGATCTGTAGCCATCTCTTTCCTAGTACGGCTAGTGGCCGTCGCTTGGGTCCTGTCTGGGGCTGTAGAACGAGCCCCACCCCAAACTTGTTGAGCGCTGGTCCGGCTGGAGAGTAACCTGCCAGGGTTGCGAGGTTGGAGTTGGCTCGTCTCAGGGTAAGAGGGACGCAAGGTGGTGGGGGACGTACTCGTAGGCCTGTCTAGCCCTGGTCCTCTCTGCGCCTCCCTGTGGTCTCCCTCTAGGGTGGGTTTCGCACCTCCGTTGTCCCTCCGTGGGGTGAGCGTTGCGCCACCCGTCCTGTGGTGTTCCGTCAGGGTGGGCATTTCAGTATGTAGATGGTATACAGTATTTCGAGAAGAACTTAGAATTTTACAGGCTTCAGTGATGAGAGAATGTATGTATAGCACTGTTTAAGAGCTCTCCTGATATCAGTAGCTTTTTGTTCTTGCTTTGATTAGTCCATTTTAATGAGCTTGCTAACAGCTTTCATATTCTTACTTTCATCCTTCCCATCCCCTTATATTGTGAGAAACTGGGATAGGATGATTATAATAATTTTGTTACAGAGTGTTGTTGGAAGAGTAGTTTTTATTAGGGGTGGGCGTATCGATACCAAAATATCGATACTTTCGATACCATCTACTTTAAGCTCAAGTATCGATACCAATGCCTTGGTATCGATACTTCGATTACTGAGAAAAGTGTTCAAATTTGGCTATTTAAAAAAAAAAAAGAAATTGAGTAATTTCAAAATACATATAAATAATCATTATTTTAGTCCATTGAAAGGCAGTTATAATATTTTTGCGTCTGGTAGCCCAGTGTCTTTGTCTCCTGTCGTACAGCATCAACGGGCGACACGGCCATCCGGCCGCGTGCTTTTTTTTTTTTTTTTTTTTTTTTTTTT
>JAGKTI010001609.1:53084-81159 GCA_018397915.1 Birgus latro | reverse complement strand
AACTGTGTCCCCAAGTTCATCTGAACTGCAGGCTGAAGCTTCCCTTCTCCAGCAGTTCATTATTTCCCTCTGAGTGGGTAGGGAGGGAGTTAAGGTATGTTTACATAGGTGGGTATCGGATAGCAGATGTAACCAACTATATCCGTGTCACCGCATGAAGACATCTCTCTCCAGTACCTGATGGACTTCAAATGGCACTGATAAACCTCACTGATTATTTTTCATTGTCTTACTTTAGGTACACATTAATCATTCCCTTCCCTGAGGCCCAGCACTTTTTTCTACGTACAAAATACGGTGACACACACACACACACACACACACACACACACACACACACACACAGCCAGAGCTCAGGAAATGTTACATAAACCATTTAGAATGGTTAGCCACTAGTTACATGAGAAGGGCTGACTCTATTGAAGTCCCGGAATAACTGACCCATAAAAAGAAATTCGCAAAGATGCAGAACAACCTCTCCTGCTGGCTTCAGAGGGGTCCTGGCCCCCCTTGTACTAGAGGAACTGACAATGAGCCACGGAGGGATAGAGGGGTCGTATTTTAGGTGGATTTGGAAGATTCTATAACACGTCTTCCTCAGCGATTTATTCTTTACATTATACATGAATATACCCCCATGTTACTGATGCAAACTGCGTCGACATTAGAATGATATAACATACAGCTGAATGTTTGCGTGTAATGCACCAAAGAATTCGCTAAGGAAGAGGTGCTACGAACCCTCCTATACTAATTTCTTTCTGAATTCTATATGGGAAAGGGGACCGAGCGGAGTGTGCGGGACAGACTGGGATGGTGGTGGGTTGTGGGGTAAGGAGGGGGCAATACACCCTGTGAAGACTGGTGTTATGAATAGAATTATAAGGGTCTGGTGAAGGTTAAATTCAGGGTTTTCTCCACACTGACCAGTAGCACAGGCAGTTCTTAAATTACTCATTTCTCACGACACAAATACAAGTTTTCAGTCCCCGAGAACTTTGTGTTTGGTTTTGTTATTTAGTTCCTGATCCTTCCTTCAGCGGTTGTAGTAAAGAACGTCTGGTGGGACCTAAGAGATCTCCCCAACTCACAGCTAGCAGTCATCGATTAATTAATTTTTGTCATTTTTTTATTTTGCGGGGGAGGAGGGAACTACAAAAGAGTACAAAGGAAAGCAAAAAACAACAGACCAGTTGGTCTTTTCGTGGCTGCTTATTACAGGGAAAATTATAACTAACAAAGCCATTCTGTAAGTTAAGGACAAGCACAGATAAGCAGGAAGGAAGGGAAATAGAGTTACACTAACAAATGCTCAACATGTGTGTGGCACCGGCTAGTGACCAGTCTACTCTGCACTCAGGAAGGAGACATGGGTAGATCCCAATTACCTCTGGACTCAAGCAGGTACAGATGGGCTAGGGGTTAGCTACCTTGATCGTCTGTGCTGTCACGAGGAAAACTTCGTCGACATCCCACTATACTCCTCTTACTCTAACTTGGCCTAAAATTTCCATCTCTCCATCATAAGTGCTGAGTTGTAGAGACAGATTAACAATAGAAAATGGCAGTCACGAAGAAGTGTTATGGAAGTGATGCATTGCCATCGCACTATCATTTAGTGCCACTGAGCTACGTGAAATGAAACTGCAAAAGGATGAAAAATTGGCCCAGCTTAGGTGAAAAGCGTATTCTAGCAATGTGCCCTACCTTCTGTATTTTTCATGCCTCTCAGAACGTTAGATCCTGACACTGTTATCATTAAACACTTCTGCATTTTAATCTCTCGAGTAAGCAAGGGACTATTATGGTGTAGGCTGCGAAAAAATGTGAAAAGATAAGTTCTAGTGAAGGATTTGTGTACTAAAACACAGTTCATGGATATTGAAATTCTTTGTACCAATAAAAGCAATTAATATAGCAATTAATATGCTGTTAATGAAGATGAAGACGACGACGACGACAGTGAGAAGATGGTGATGATGATAATAATAATAGTGATGGTGAGTAAATGGAACGAAATAAAATGCATACAGACAGATAAATTAAAAAATCTGCTCGAGAATATTGAAATGCTACGCACAGTACACGTGGGACAGGTGTGGACGTGAAGTGAGGTGGACGATACAGTAATGATGATGATAATGAAGTAGACAAAAAGAATTACTCACTCCATTCAGAAGAGAAAGAAAGACAAAGAAAGACAACACAGATAGTTGCACAGAGATATTCGAGAATACATAGAGCTGCTACATACGTATGGGGTGGGCGTGGACGCGAAGTGAGGTGGATGAAAAGAGAGGCTGGGGGAGACGAAGCCTCGAGAGGAAGCCAGAGAACTGCCAAGGCAACCAGGCGAGGTGACTGACTGGTTTGTAGGGCAATAGTTCCGAAATATTTTCAAACCGCGACACGAGCTTGCTATGTGTAATTTTTCCTGACACACGTATCTGCCCCCAACCACTTATTCATGATCAACACAATGAAGTTATGACTGAAACTAATTGTGTTGAAAAACAATGTGTTGCATGGTATCAAGCACGTACTTACCAATCATCTACTTGCCTACAGCAAGGGAGGAGGCGACTTGCCCATTGCCCAAAGAGCTTGCGCTGTGAACAAGCTGATGGTCAGTAGTGTTAGTGTTCTCGAGAAAGGAAACTGATTAAGTGATCAAGAGTGTATTTTATCTGAAGTTGACAGGAGAGTAGGTGGTGGTCAGAGAAGCAGTCTGCTAACAAAAGAGATGGAAGATAAATCTCTTTTTGAGGAAGGGACCAGTTTAATAAAACATTTCAATTAATTTCTGCATTATCCACGAACATATTACAAAAATATTCCTACTAATACCATTACACCAATCTTGAATGAGACAATCCTACCACTTACAGTTTTCAGTGAGGATGATGGGTATATGTGCCAAAAGGGTGACATGTAAATGTGTGTGGTAGCAGTAGCAGTAGTATAAGAACAACAGCCCTGATTTGTCTGGCCGAGACATTCATCAACCACAGGCAAGCTAACACCCTTGCAGGGCCATGATGTACAGTGAACGAATGTTCCCTTGTAGTGGGCAGCACCTTACCACAATCAGGTGTGGAGAAAGGTGTGGAGGATTGGTTCTTGGATGGACACCTCATTTACATCTCTCCATTCAGTTAACAGGTACTATGGCAGGCTCCACATCACCCCGTTATTTGATTATATGGTTGTTATCCTGTGTTGTAACTGGTTTCCTGGGTTGCAGAAAACTATTAGGCTTGTCACTCAGTGTAGAGTCACTTAAGGATGAAGTTGGCAGTGCTACATCAGTGAGTGGATGATGGTTGCCACCACCCTTCCACTAAATGTGTGTGGTTATTTATTTAAATAAAAAAAATGAGAGCCAAAGGTTGGAAGCCTACAAAAGGATGCATCTCCCAGGAAGAACTAAATAAAAGAAGAGCAAGAATCAAGATTCATTATCTCTAGATGCCTGAATACATTGTATTTAAGAGACTGTAAGTCATAGGCTGAGGAAGATTCAGACTGAGAAAGTTCCAGACATGACCAGCTGAATTTATGAAGGACTAAGAATATTGTTCAAACTCTTGCACTGGACAGCTAGACAGAAAAGATGTGAGAGTGCAGTGCTTAGTGGGTGCTGTACATTCGCCATAATTGATGAGGGATGCTAGGCTTCCTCAGGCAAACTGTAATGTCTATGCCCAGAGTGAGACATACTGTATAAATAAAAATGGATATGGAGGTCTGATGTTACCATATCTTCTTTCCATATTTGTGAAGGAAAAGGTGCTGACATTGGTGAAGGCGTATGGGAAGCGATGGAGAACTGATGGAATGGGCACATTCCCATGGAGAATGCACCATTCTCATACCACTCAGGCTCCTTATGGCCTTGTCAACTGGCTGTAGGGTACACATGTTCTTTCCAAGGAGAAAAACACTGTTGTACATTCAGAAACAAGTATGACCACAGACTTGGACAATTGCTCCACTGCTAGGAGAAATTAAAAGCAAGAAATGGCCCACAAATCATTAGTAGGGAGCTTTGAATTACCCTGAATATGCATTGTGACATAGCCAAAGGGATGGCCAGAATGGCACTGGCTAGACCTGAAATGACTGGTCACCCCACTGGCCATCCTATATATCTGGGTAATAACCCCTTAGAGTTCTCTGAGTCATCCAGTAATTGGGGTTGGCCACCCTTAGGCCACCCCATTTTAAAAATCAAAGCTACAGATGTCCTTGCACATACAGGTTCAAAGCAAAGTGGCAAGAATACCTTTCATTTAACCACAATCAACCAGCCTAGTATGAGAGTACCATATTAGCACAACTTCACAGATTACTGAAATACCTAGACTTAATATAATGGAGTTTAAAGGAAAGCAAACAACAACAGACCTGATGATCCTTTTGAGTCTGTCTGTTACAGAGAAACAATGACCGAGATGTCTATTTCAGTGCAGTGAAGATAAGTATTGCAAAGCAGGAAGGATCCACCTTGCAAAGCTGTGCTGTGGTGCAGAAGATAAAGTGTTTGGCACTGAAGTGATGAAATATTAATATTTTTTACTAATACATAAGCATAAAGGCAGTCTAGGCAGGGGCTACCTCCCACGCAGGAGACAGTGCTTTGCCAGGCTCTCCAAGGTCCTCCTTGCAGGATAAAGGGAAGGTTGGGGAGGTTTTGTTCCTGGGCCAAAGTCGCAGCTGCTCTTCCATGCCTGAGGTGGACAGTGCCACCATGGGTTGGATCATTTCCACTGCCTACAGTGTAGGGAACCTTTGGAACATCCCACAGAGGCAATTGCTTACACACGGTTGATGGGTCTGCTGGGCCAGGCATGACTGAGGCTATGCAATAACAACTAATACATCAGTAAATTCTATACCTGTTTGCCAGATGACACTGGTAAGGTCCCCACCACACTATATGATGCAATACTGTGTATTGTGCTGACTTTTCCTTAGGACAAGCTACATCATTCACCATGTACTCTGAGCATTTGCTGCCAAATGCTTGCTTACACAATAGAGGAAGCCTTACAGTGACCTACTCATGAGAGGGACAGGAAGATGAGGAATGAGCAGAGCCAAGGATAAAATTACGAGAGAAGGATGTCCTCCTTAAAGTATAGCAATGTTCCACCTAAGGAGTTTGTGCACAATATAAAATGTTGTGCAGAGCATAAACTATCTGCAGAGGATAAGAACATTATTCAAAGCTAAGGATATGGAGAGGGAGGCTCCAGAAAACAATGAAAGAGAAAGAATGAAGGAAGGAAAACTATCAACAGGATGCCAAGTGATATGGGCTAGACAGTCATTCACATATACAGTAATTCAGGTCTCCGGAATCATGATTCCATTGCACATGTCTAACCATCTGCATATCTTTTATGGTATTTTTCTTCATAGGCATGTTTCACACACACCAATATATTACATAATGAGAGTGCTAAGATGGAAATGAAGTGGAAATACCTATACCTACACCTCAAGCCATACACAGCACTAAGCCTCGAAGTGAGAGACATGCTGACTGCACATAGCACCTGATAATCTCAGCACCTAAAAGGTTTCTCAACCATAGCAGGTTTCCCAAAACATGTCCACTGCAAGTTTACTCAAAAATACAAAATAAGAGACTCACTGTAACTGTCTTTTTTTACACAAGTTGTTGTCTCTTTTGGCAGTTGACGTTAAGTCTCGCTGGTCCATATAATTCATCCATTGAATACAATGTCTTGAAGATTTCTTCCAGCTAATCATCAGAAAATTTATTAAGTTCAGGAGAGATCTTTAATACTGAAAAGATTAATGAAGGCTCTTCTGAGCTTTAAAAAAAAATTATAATAATACAGTAATAATCTGGTAGTGGCAAGATCATCAATTGCCAGGGTCAGTCCACTGCATGATGATAGCCTCTTCCATAATTTCTACTATGATCTATTAGCTGGTAGCTTGTTCCATCCAACATCAGCAAATCTCTCTTTTATCACTCAGTACTGTTCTCTGTTTACATTTTCCTCTCACTCCAACTCTGAGTTGCCACTTCCTTACCCAGGTTGCTCATCTGTTATTATTTTGTTCCATGAGACTGCCTGCCTGTCAACACTTTTTTTTTTTTCCCAGTTGCAGTTACTTGTATACCCTCTATTTTTGCTCCCTAATCCAGAAAGCTATCTTTCATTCTCCATGTGACAAACAACAAACTCCTCTCCATTCTCCTCTATGCATTCGAATACTCCACAAAACTTAACCCAAAGAAATGCAGACACTGAGGTTGAACAATAGTGTTCTTTTTCTGCCCCAAGGCTACTGAAAATAAGCTGAAAATAGACGTAACCCACCACAAGGCTGATATAGATGAACTACAGTAGCTATTGTTATCTACTTTGCATGTACACATTACTCATACAGTTTTACCTCACAGGGTCAATAGTAGCCAATCACCATCATCTTCTGCAGCTAATCATGTTTTTTTTTTTTTTTTATTCCTCAGTAGTAGTAGTGGCAGAAAAGCAACCCCCATCTGTCTGATCAAGCAGACCCATCAACTGCAGGCAAGCTAATAGGTCATAGTAGAGAATGATGGAGAGTGAAAAATAGCTATCTGGATTAGGGAACGGTAAACACAACACTAAACAAAACACTAAACAGCATCACTCTCTCCAACAGCAACACTACACAATCACACACTTCCATCACAAGAGACACCATACCTTCAAGCAAACAACAAGCAAACACTCTTATTAATCATTTTTCACAAATCAGCCATCTAAACCCCCATCGCGACGACCGACGTATCATCTGATGTAAGAGACAGTTCCCCACACACCCAGACTTCGCACCTTTCACTTACAGCCAGATGAAGCACATCATTAGCTACCTCAAGCGCTCATCTGCGTGTGGACCAGACAACATAAGCAACATACGCTTTAAACACCTTGGACCACAAGGCATACAAGCACTCCCCAACATATCAAACTACAGCTACTCACACAACATAATACCCAACATCTGAAAGCATGGCATTATCATCACTGTTCCCAAGCCCAACAAAGACCCCACATAACCTTCCTCACACCACCCCATCACACTCCTCTGCACCCCCTCCAAAGTCACTGAACGACTGGTACTATAACTAGTAACACCTCACACCCCCTAGCATCACAACATGGTTTTAGGCTGCTACACTCCACAAACATTCTTCTTACAGACCTTACACAGAGAGTTTTTGATGGCATGAATTCAGCTAGGCCACCACACAGAATACTCCTTGTCACACTAGATATTAGTAAAGCTTTTGATTCCATCACCTGCCACAACTTCACAAACAAAATATTCAGCACAAACATGCACAATAACACAAAAAGATGGCTGGCAAACTACTTAGCAGGCAGATGTGCACACGTAATATTTGCCGGTCAGTTTTCGAACATCAGAAACTTCACAAATGGCGTCCCCCAAGGATCTGTTTTGTCCCCTACACTCTTTAACCTATACATGCATGACATACCCACACCCCACAGACCACAGATACACATAGCTTCCAATGCAGATGACATAACACTTACATGTACACACCAAAACACAAACACAGCCACACACATCCTCCAACCTTACCTCAACACACTACACAAATGATACACCACAAACAGGCTCAAAAAACCCCAGCCAAATCTACAGTGACCCTTCTCACAAACTTGACAGCAGAACACAGTCACATTCCACACCTCAACATAAACAACACTCCCCTACCACACACACACACACACACACACACACACACACACACACACACACACACACACACACACACACACACACACACACAAACAAAATCCTTGGTGTAACATACAATACATCAATGTCATTTAAACAACACATCACAAACATCAGAAATAAATTAACACCAAGACTCAATGCCTTGAGGTCACTTGCCCATACAACATTTGGACACAACAAAGAAACCACCACCACAGTATACAAACAATATATACATTCACTGATGAATTATGCAAGCCCTGCTTGGGCTCCTAACCTCTCTAAAACACACTATAACACTCTTCAGACCATACAAAAACAAGATCCTAAAAATAATCACAGGCTGCACAGCTACTACACATACAGACCACCTACACCAAGAAACCAAAATTCTCAAAGTCAAGGATCATCTAGTCATGACAGGCACCCAAATTCTCACTGCAGCCTCCACAAACCAACAACATCCACTACACTACATGGCAGCACATCCATACCAAGGAACATCAAAACAACACCCGGCACATGATATCATACACAAATACTGTCATCTCTTTCCCCCTGCCTGCCTCAGACCAGCTTCCAGAAACATATTCATACTCAAATCACTCGCCGTTCCATTCAGTTGCTCAAAGACAACACACAGCTGCATGCACGGCCTCCTGGTATCCATCCATCTGAATCCTATCTCCCTCATGAGAACAGGGTCCACCTGGCCAGGCTGAGATGTGGGCATCATCCAGCCCTCTTATCAAAAGAGGCTGGACGACTCCGTTGCTGACGCCTGTCCAGGATGTAACACAGCACCCCATACAATTAAGCACATCATGGAAGACTGCACTGCACACAATCACCTACACCAACAACACAACATACACTCCTCGAGAGGTCTGTGGGAAAGCCTGGTCTCGACCATGGCCTTCCTTAGCGACTCGGGGCTGTTCAGCCACACTGCCTAGGGAACAACTTCTGCTACTACTACTGCAGGCAAGCAATTGCTCCTACAAGGCTGATGTTCCCTTGTGGTGGAAAATGCCTCACTACAACGAGGTGCAGGGAAGAGTGTGAAGATTTGGTTCTTGGACGGATGCAACATCTACACCCCTCCACCCAGTTAACAGAAGCACCCTACTATTTGGTTATATGGTTACCACCCAATGTTGTTAATGGTTTCCTTGGTTACAGGAAACCATTAGGCTTGTCACTCAGTGTAGAGTCACTTATGGAAGAAGTAGGTAGCACTACATCAAGTGAGTGGATGACAGTCACAACCACATACCAGAATTTCTCGGCAGCAGTTCCGTAGTTGTAAATCCAGATATTACTCAGTGGGACTCCAGTGGACTGCAGGCTCAAACTGCTCTTCATCCACAGTCCACCATCCTCCTTTTAGGGGATAGAGAGTGAGTCGAAGGATGTCTGTATAACCAGGCAGCTCTTCTGTCCAGTTATATCAGTGCAACTGCATGAAAGCATCCCTCTCCAGGACCTAATTTGTTAGCAATTACTGAAGCATGCTCACTTAAAGTTTTATTCATAGCAGCCTATAATTTGCTTGTTGTTCCATTCACAGCACCATCATAAGGAAAAAATGAAGAAATTTTGGAACACAACCCTGTGACACATAATGAGGACTGTCTGTACATTCCAGGGCCAACTGTTGCCAAACATCATCATCCACCTACACTACACTGTGATAAATTAAATAATTACTGACAAGGGGAAAACATTTTTATTTCTTGCACTGACCCCAAAATATGTTTATTTTTGTTTTAAAAATGATAACATCCATCCATCCATCATCCAATCCTACGTTGTCCCATGAGGAGCGTAGGAGCCCGGGGCTAAGTAGATTGGTCCTGACGTTTAAGATGAGAGTGAAATGACGACAACTGTATTCTATTATGAGCCTTACCTCAGATTCTAGATGTTTTCATTCATTCATTACCTAATCAAACTACAAACATTCAGAGAAAAGATTTTTGTATCTACCCGTCTTTAAATAATGACTGATGCCATATTTCAATATCTGATCATGACACACACAAACACACACACACACAGAAATTAAATACAATACTCCATGTTCCTAATGAACTTTAGGTCATTTTACACACAAACACACACACACACACACAAATTAAATACAATACTCCATGTTCCTAATGAACTTTGGGTCATTTTACAATATTTTAACAAAAAACTGAAATACTTAAATGACAGCAAATTACAAAATATTCACAGTTTGTTTAACCATTATTTACAAGCCTGGCCGGAGAAGTCACAAACTGTTCAGTACTGATGGTTAATGGAAAATACAGAAAATATACCTAAGTTAGATACAGCATGTGGGGAAGAGTAAAGTGATGGTCTTCGAGAGAAGTGAAGCCAGTGAGTGTACGGTGAGATTGGATGGGAAGGAAATGGAGAATGTGAGTGAATTTAAGTACTTGGGCAGTGAGATGAGTAAGGATGGTAGTCTGGAGGGTGAAGTGCTCGAAAGGGTACAGGAGGGAAGGAAGGTTGCTGGTTCGTTGAAAGCAGTGATAAGAAACAGGGAGGTGAGCATGGAAGTGAAAAAGTTGTTACATGACAGTATTGTGATACCAACTCTGACATATGGAAGTGAAGCTTGGACCCTGTTGGAAGGACAGAAGTCAAGAGTGAGAGCAGTGGAAATGAGTTATTTGAGAGGAGCATGTGGAGTCACATGGAGAGACAGACTAACAAATGAGGAAGTGAAGGAGCGTTGTGGTGTGGTTGAGGACGTGATGGGAAGCGTTAGGAGAAACACGTTAAGGTGGTTTGGGCATGTGGAGAGGATGGAGAGTGAAAGACTGACGAGGAGAGTGTATGTGAGTGAGGTGGAGGGGGCGAGAGGGAGGGGGAGGCCGAGGATGAGATGGAGGGATGGAGTGGAGAGGTATATGAGAGAGGGGGGTGTGAGTTGGGAGCGTGGTAGTGAAATGGCAGGGGACAGAGTGACATGGAGGCGATTTGTTTGTGGCCACCCCGTTCGGGATTGAGGCGTCTGGCAATAGATAGATAGATAGATAGATAGATACAGCATTTACAGTCTTAAATATTTTCCACTGCAGCTTCATCAAAAGTCTAGGATATATGTCCTTTAAAATGTGTATTCTAAAAATATATAAAATTACAGTACTGTACTTTCAAAACCTTCTTCGTCTATGATCCAGGTGACCACCTTTCTTCTTTCTGAACTTGGGCTTGGGATTTGACCCACTGGCAATAGCCTTAACTTCTTGTGTATTCCGAGAGTTTTTGTCATCCACCTCCATTTCTTCATCATTACCTTCTGCCTCCTCTTCCTCATTATCTTCTGGCAAACCAATGCGGCTGCAGAATCTCGAACGCACTGTTGAGAATGAATAAACTATCAGCAGTGAATTAAGAGAAGATTCTTTTGTTCTGGTTATAATGGAATTACACAATGTCTACTGTGTAAAATACACAGGAATAATACTATGTACACAAAAATACCACCTACTGTATGTTATAATCTGCACAGCATGCCCTTGTTTTACAATGACTATGAAAAATCTATTGAATAATGATTTATCGTACATCAATTCAATAACAACGTAGGTACAGTGGGGTTGAGTGTTTGGCCACGGGTCACCAACCCAACGAAATATTAAAGTATGTTTTCAGTTCACCTAAATTTGTAGTTATTTCATTTCACTCCACCTCACTTGCTGCTTACCACCAAAAATATGTCTAAAAACAAGCTTCTAACTTACCCAAGTACTGTAGGTAGTTGTTTCACTTCACTGCACCTCACTTACTG
Organism: Birgus latro; assembly: GCA_018397915.1. Classification (NCBI taxonomy): domain Eukaryota; kingdom Metazoa; phylum Arthropoda; class Malacostraca; order Decapoda; family Coenobitidae; genus Birgus; species Birgus latro. The sequence continues at coordinate 69,575 of JAGKTI010001609.1, read as the reverse complement.
CTTTAACTCCAACACCACACTACTGTTCTAACACTGACACTATCTTAACTGACTGTGACGAGTTCAAAGGCTATCTTGGAACAAACAAATGGCTGTAAGTTTGCAGGTCAGCAACTGCATTAGCAAAAACAGAAATCGTATATCAACCAGAAGGGATTCATGAGGGATCATAATGATCATATAAGTGAAAATGCCATCCTATATAGAAAAAAAGATCCTAACTTTTCCTCATCGTATAAGTGAATCATCACATACTGGATCAATGTATAATGAGGGTGTTACAATAAAATACAGATTGTGTAGCTCTAGTTGTTGTAACCTTAAGTACATCTGAAATGTGAACCCTATAGACTGCTGGTTGAAGCTGCCCCACTCCTGCAGTCAATCATCCCCCTTTAAGAGGACAGGGAGGGGGCATTTGCAAAACTGGTCACTGGAGCTGGCCAGCTATGTCATTGTCATCACACGAATGCAATCCTCTCCAGCAAATACAAACTGTGTAAAATTATCTACCACTATACCATTTCTGACAAATATCCTAGCTTTCAGTACTTACCATTACTGGACTGGCGAATGTCCCAAACTTTTAAATTGCCTTCCTTATTATCACCACCCATACAGAAGACGAAGGGAGCATCAGGGGAAGAGTCTAGACACTGAATGATGCCCAGGTGGGGGAGGTTTTCTTCAATGAAGCTTGGTTTCCCTTCCAAAATGTCCCACACCTTAATACTCTTATCTGAAGACACAGTAACCAAGCAGCCAGGACACTGAGGGCTCATTCGTATTGCTGCAAGAAAAACCTTAAATTTGAGAAGCACTGTAAGTAATTTCACTTGATACATACCCTACTTTCTGTGTTGCCCCAAGGTTCACTTCATGGAAACCCTGCAGCACATAAACTTCGAGATTTGAACTAATATGTAAGCACATTACATCTGCCATGACTGATCCCTCTTCCCACTGATATAACAAATGTCTCTCATGACTATTATAACACTGTTAAACTTGAAAGAAACTAACAAAACCATGAGGTGCTATGAGAGAAAAAATATAAGTCTTGCACTTTAACCACTTAACCACGGGCCGTCACTTTCGTGACGCTTGGTGGCGATGGCTCGAGCCGTGGGCAGTCAGTTGGGTGCCTCTGTTTTCTTTTTAAGTAGCTGGGGCTTTCAAGATATAAATATATATGAAAAACTGTAGAAGAATCCTCAGTGCTATTTATATCACTCAGGCTAGTTTGGGCCAATATTTAAAAAAAATAAGTCAGAGCGTGAATTACCACTAGCTAGAAGTGCCAGGACCGCCTCACACAACCCCGCGGTTTAGGGGTTAAAAAGCCCAGAACGGCAGTTAAACTTGTAAGATCTCAAAAATTCTAAAATTCCTTGGAACTTGTCTATCATAATTACAATCCCGTTGGTATGCATGACAAAACTGAGAGATGCATGGAAGATGCTGGTAACCAACTATTCAGACTGAGAGAAAAAGAGTGGAAAATCCAAGAAACAATTAGCAGTGAAAGAATACAAATGATAAATAACAGAGGAGCTTGGGTCAGTGAATCAGAAACAAATGCACTTCAGTTGTTTGCAGAGTGCATACAAAGTGTTTGGCAAGGGGTGTTTGGTAAAGAGTATTGATTAATAAGGAAAGAAAACCCTGGTGGGATGTGAAGGTTGAAAGAGCAGTGGAAGAAAATGGGAAGTGTATTTTTGAGGATGCAAGTATAAAGTTCATATGACAGAAGGAATATAGTGAGTGTTAAAAAAATACTGTTAAGACATTAATAAAAAAGTGAAAGAAAAGTACCGTCAATGATAAACCTGGAATAAATATTAATGTACACTATGGGACTCAGAAATTAATATACTATTTTGGAGTGATGCAAAAATGAGTGAGTAGAAAAAAAATGAAAACCTATGATAAAAAGGTTTCAGCCACACTCTGTAAAAATCATCATCATCATCATCATCCAGACCTCCTTTCCCACCCTAGGGTAGGGTGAGGAGTAGCAGCATCCAGACAAGCCCAAATTTGCCCAATCCAATGGGCCACGCTTCCATTCACTCATCATTCAAACCCCCAGAATCCTGGCTCTATCAGATACACCAAAAACATTCACCATGTTTTGTAGCTTCACACAAACGTATCCGACAGAGTCGATCCGGACGCTGCCACGTTAAAAAGGGGTGCCAAAATCCCTGATTATGCACTTCTTCTCACAACACTCATCCAGCCAGCTCGATCTCTTGTCAGTTCCCCAGCCTCACCAACTTCCAAACCTCTCTTCCTCACACAAACATCGACCATATCTCTCTGCCTTCTCCTTGGCTTACCTCGCCTCCTCCCTCCTTCAAATTCGCTCAGATATACCCTTTTCACCACTCTATTGTTATCCATTCTCTCCACATGACCATACCATCACAGTACACTCTCTTCAATTCTGGCGTCCACCGACTTCCTCATTCCACATCTTTCACGAATCACATTATTTCGTATCTTATCCACCATCTGTACTCCACAAACATTTCTCAACAGTCCCATCTCCCCTGCTCTTACTCTTGACTTTTCATTTTCATGCCACACCAAAGTCTCACATCCATATGTTAAAGCTGGCACTAACACTCCTTCATGTAAGCCTCATGCAGCTGCAACACTTAAGCCTCTGTTTCTCATCAAGGCCTTCATTGCACCAGCTACTTTTCTTCCTTGCGTCACTCTACTTTCAACTTCTTTTGCACATTTTCCTCTCTTTTCTATCACTGTACCCAGGTATTTGAACTCTCTCACCAATTCCAGTCTCTCTCTCCATTCACTGTGACATCGCACTGGGAATCACCTTCTCTCTCAATAACCATCACTTTACTCTTTTCTACATTTACTCTCAGGGCACGATTCTCACAGACATCAGCAAAACTGCACTAGTCTATCAAGTTCTTGTCCATTATTTGCAAGTAGTACTGCATCATCAGCATACAACAGATTTGAGATATTCCATCCATCACCATTCATTACCATCGCCATCCCCCTCTCCATTACTCGTGTTTTTACTTCTCTCATCGCCCCATCCATATATATATTGAACAACCATGGGGACATCACACAACCTTGCCACACGCCCACACCGATCGTGAACCATTCACTTAGATGCCCATTAACCATTACAAATGCTTCACTACCATCATAAAAACTCTTGACGGCACCTAGCAGCTTACCATCTACACCGTACATGTGCAAAACTTTCCACAATCCTTCTCTGTCAACTTTGTCATATGCTTTTTCCAGATCCATGAATGCCATAAACACCTTATGGTCCTTCTCACAAGCCTTCTCTGCTATCTGTCTCACTGCAAATATTTGATCCACACATCCTCTGCCACCCCTAAAGCCACCCTGTTCATCACTCACTAGGACTTCTGATATCTCTCTTACTTTCTCTATAATAAATCTTCCATATACCTTCCCTACCACACTCGATAAACTTATGCCACAATAATTCTTGCACTCACTTCGCTCACCTTTATTTTTGTACAGGGGTACAATCACAGCCTTTTTCCACTCTGCTGGCATAGTTTCACTCATCCATGCCTTCTTACATATCTCCAAAAAGCACTTCATTCCACTCTCTCCACTACACTTAATCATCTCTGCATACACCTCATCAGCCCCAGCTGCTTTCCCATTTTCCAGCAGCTTCACAGCACTCTTCACCTGTGCAAGTGTCAAGTCTCCTGGCACTGCATTCCTTCTCTGCACCCCCCCAAAACCAATCACGTTTACAGCTGCTCTGCTCTCTCTGTTCCCGTTCATCAGGCTTTCAAAATATTCTTTCCATCTGGTCCTCACTTCATCCCCTTGGGTTAATAATCTACCACCTGCATCCTTCACACCATCACATTTCTTTCCGCTTTCACGTCTACATTTCCACACCTCTTTCCAGAATAACTTCCTATTTTCAGAGTAGTTTGCATTCATTTTTCTTCCTAGATCATCATTTACCTCCTTTTTTCTCTTCACTAGTCTCTTTACGTGCTTCTTGCTCTCAATATATTCAGTTCTTACTTCAACTGAACCCCTGTCCTGTAACCACTCTAGCCATTTCTTCCTCTTTTCCTCCAATGTTCTCTTAACCTCATCATCCCACCAAGCCGTACGTTTCTTCTGTGTTGTTACTCTTGCCACACCACACACTGCTTTAGCATTCCTAACTAAGCAATCCCTATATGCATTCCACAGGCCGTCCAGATCCATTTCATTCCAATTCACTGATTCTAACTCCTCCTCTACTTTGATCCAGTAATCATCTGCCATTTCTTTGATTCTCAGCTTCTCAACTTCTTTCTCCCTGACTGGTCCTCCCTCTCCTGATCAACCTCACTCCTCTCAGCTTGATCTTGCATACAACAATCATATGATCTGACAGACCTCCACATCATCCTCTCACAGCCCTCGTATCAGCAACCATTCCCAGCATCGACCTCTCTACGAGCACGTAATCAATCAGGCTTCTTTCAACACAATCCCCATTCCCTCTGTACCATGTATATTTATGTGCATCTTTGTGTTTGAAATGCACAACCTCCCCTCCTGACACAAATCTTTTAGTCGCCTCCCATCATCATTTTCTCCTGGTACTCCATAACAACCCATTATGTCATCCTCAGGACCATTGCCTATTCTTCCATTCATATCCTCCATTACAATCACTTTATAGCTCCTGGGCATTTCTCCCACTACGTCACCCAGCTCATCTCAAAACCTGTCTTTCTCTCTCTCACTCCTGTCTTCACACGGTGCATACGTTACAATCACTACGACTTTCACCTTCTCAAACTTGAACTCAACATACATACACCTTCAGCTGACACATTTGTAGTCTCTCATTCCACTCTGCCACACCTCATTCATCAACAAAGCAACTCCTTCCTTGCATCTTCCTCACCCATTCATTCCTGATCTTACACATTTTACACTCTCCCACTCCTCCACTTCACACCCTTTCATCTTTGTTTCACACAATGCCATCACGGTATATCTTGCACTCTTGAACACATTCGCCACTTCCACCCTCTTGCTCTCCTCATTCACACCTCTCACATTCCACATGGCCATGCGAATCTGCCCATTTGGTTGGGGCCCTGGGCAGGTATTGGGCCCTCCGAGGCTCTCTGAACCGACTGCCATGATTTAAGGGATTTTGGATAGGGGAATCTGGGGGACACTTAACCCTGCCAGAAACCCCGGTTATATGGTTACCACCCAGCGTAGTAAATGGTTCCCTAGTCACAGGAAACCATTTGGCTTGTCACTCAGTGCAGAGATCATGTCATCTCTACACTGAGTGAGTGGATGATGGGCACCCCCAACCACCACACTTTATTTGAGAATAAATAAATAAATAAATAAAATAATACCTGCACTGACCTAAGGAAATAACATAATGAAGATTATTGGTACTCACTGCAAAGGAGTAAGATGAAAATGGAAATGAGAGAAGTGACAGGAACTAGGGAAGTGAAGGATGATGTGGGATGAGAATGTGAGATGCAAGGGGAGAAACATAAGTGATGTGAACTTCAGAAGAGAAGATAAGCGCAAAATATGGTCAGAAACGTACAGCATATTAAAGATCATTCATTCTAACCTGACAGAGATCCACAACTCCTTTCACCTCAATTGATGGCCATAAATAGTCTTATGGAATGGGTGATATGACTAGGAATGCAACCATGGAGAATCATTCCTACCTCATAACCAAGGTCCATTGAACTTACTGTACTTTAACCACAACATATATTCATGTTGTGAGAAGGGTCAGCTTCTGTCAGGGAAAACAAATAAACAATAGAAAGTGAAATGAAGGATGACATGGGAAAAAGCAATCATGTGTGAATGTGAGAAACATAGGGAGAAGCAGAAAGGATGTGAGCTTACCTGTGCAGCTATCAGTATGAGCTTTCAAAGTCCACAGCGGCTTCTCTTGTCGAGTATCAATAGCAAACACTGTCCCCTGATCTGTGCTTGCCTGTGGGTAAATAATAATACTACTCAGTCTTCATAAGCACTGATATGACCACTGTAAATCATAACACAAGTCTTTGCATTTCATCATCAACATGACCTTTTCTCACACCCAAAAATGGGACAAGGTAAGATTCAGCAAAGAGCAAAAGAAAGTACAAAAACATATAAGCTAAAAACAGCATGCCTAATGAAATAGGTCAGACAATCATTCACACATCATTTAACCCCCTGGAATCCTAACTCCATCTCACAAGCCTAACCTCTGTGCATAATTTTTGTTATTTTTCTTCATATTGTACATGCACTTCATACACACCTCTCAGAGGGTCAATTCATGAACAATCAAGAATGTTAAATTTCCTTTAATACTGAATAAATACATTAACTGGTTATTAAGTATTAGCTAACCAATGTCCAGAGAGTAAATACGTGAAATGATGCACAACCTGAACGTGGAAAAGGATGGCTTCTACAGGCAAACCAAGGAAATGAAAGATAAATTTGGGTTTTTAAAGTTTTCCTGTCAACCAACGACCACTTACCAGACAACTATGTGGCTCACTGGACGTCACTTGCCATATTGCGCACTCAATTTCACCATCTAGTTTCCAGGTTTTGAAACTGTCATTGGTTCGGCAGTCAAATAGCCTCACTTTCCTGAAAATGTAGTGCATGATAAAAATACTGATACATCTGTCAAATTAAGGGCAAATGGCTTGGTGGGGGCGCTCACCATCTAGCCTCACTCGATGTAGTGATGCTCTCGGGTGCCTGCCCTTTCCTCGCTTCCTTCCTTTTTTTCATTCTTCCTCTTGTCTTTCTTTCCTTCATTCTTTCCTCTTCCTACTGCCAATGGGTGACTCTACACTGAGTGACAAGACAAATGGTTTCCTGTAAATCAGGTAACCATTTACTATGCTGGGTGGTAACCATATAACCAAATTATGGCACCTGGTGGTTTAGTGGGCAATTAAGGCACTCCAATCTGATTTAGGCTGAGCAAGTTTATATCCAAGAAATTGTTGTGGTTCATTGCTCATCACTGTGGTTCATTACTCAAGTAATGCCACTCAGGAATGAATAAGGCTGGTCACTCTCGACTTGGATGTCGGGATCAACTTGCCTAGCCCCCGGTTCCTGCGCTCCTCATGGGGCAGCACTGGACTGGATGACGGATAGATGGAAAATAACAATAATAATTTACACTAGGGTCCTGCAATAAAGTTAAATATGGGACATGAAACACAGGCATTACCAAATGTGATGATGCAGTCTAATACCAAACACTCCTGTCTTGGTGGGGGAATAAGGTACTGCACCATATTCAGAGGACTTTAGGTAATGCCTGTAGTGCTCTGATAACGAATGCCCTTCCTGACATCAATCAATGACCCATGAGAGGGATCAAACACTTGACCCTATGATCGACAGTGCGTGCTTTGACCCACTAAGCTATAGTGGCTACAGATGTAAATCAATGTGCAAACATTAAAAATACAAGTTCAGAAATAAATACAGCATACAGTAATGCGATACTGTATTTCAAAATACAGCATGCATATTACATTGGATACGAGAGAATCATCATCATCATCCACAAATCTTTCCCACCTAAGGATGATGTGAAATATGGTCCACGGATCAAGAAAACAATTGATAAAATAATCACAAATATTTTCAGCTTGCTTTAAGTCAACTAAAGTGGGGCAGAAGCAAGGAGGCTGGAAATCTCTCTTTCTATGTATGGATGTAATGATCCAACTGCCTGACAGCATGACAGTCATGGTGTAAGTGGCATTAGAGATCCTACAACACATGAAACAAGGATTGTAACTGTGCCTTCAATTCTCCATGTTCCACAACTATAAAGTCAATTCTCCATGCTCCAAAACAAGATCCAAAAGTAGTGCTCTACATCTTTCCATCCCATTTGCACATGGGTACACAGATGGAGAGTTCAGCCAGAGGGGCTACAACAATATTAGACTCTGAGCATTCAAAGCTACTTAACAACTACTACATCCAAACAGGACAAATAATGGATCACCCTCTTGCAGTCTTACTCTCAGCACTCTCACATTCATTACAAAGATCATATAATATCTACAATATATTGCATCAGGCCTTCCTGTAGTCTAAGGGAAGAAAAAAATCTTACCGAAGCAAACACCAACTCGGAATTACCTTCTTCAACCAAATAATTTTTCACACAAACACAATGGTTTCACAACCAGTGAAACATATTTTTAACCATTTTGCAATGGCTGACTTACAGTATATTACTGGTAGGCAAAACTAAATCCAAGTTACAGCAGCCTATTTATCAATCTATCTTTAGCCAAATAACTTATCCCAGGAGGAGTGGTCACATATGAATCACCTTCAAGCCACCTTGTCCTCTGCCATCAGTCTGCCCTTTCTCCAATTCTCTCTCATACACTTCTCAATCTTATTCCTCCATATCATTCTAGGTTTCCTCTCTCCCCTCCACCTCATTTACATACAATCAGCTAGCCAATCTCTGTTCAATCGAGGGGAAAAGAAAAAAATCAATTTCCAAACATTCCTCCATATTTTTTCTTCTTTTATCCCCCTTTGCTCCCCAAATATATATCATTATTTATTATTAATACAATATGGCATCTGACTGAAAGGGTTAACCTCTTCAAATCAATTAAGACTTGCATTTTACTTCTGATACCTCCAGATTATTTTGCTTTTTGGTAATAAAAATAACAGAGGGTATACCTACCTCCACTAGTTCTAAAAGTCCTTCCTAAGCTTACTCAAACTGACTGTGAATAACAATAGCAGAATGGATGAATACATCAGTGGCAAGAATTAAGCCTCCAAATAATACTCATGCAAATTTAAGGGGTTTAAAAAATTACTTACCCATCACATGCACCAGTGAGAAGAGTGTGGGGCTCCTTGTGGTGCCAGTTGAGGGTCTGAACTTTCTCTTCAAAAGACTCTAGCTGACTTGCTACTGTACCATACTGAAGGTCCCACAAGATCACAGTTTGGTCCACTGATCCACTTGCTAACACATGCCTGCAAGTGAATATGTATACAGTACTGTGCTTTCCAGGTACATATTATTATCAACCTGACCTTTTTCCCCACTTATGGATGGGGTGAGGTATGATCTAGGGAAAAAAGATAATGTAGGGTATGACAGTGGGCAAACTATAAGCAGCATACCCAATGAAATGGGTCTCAGCATCATTCATGCATCATCTTTTAACCCGCCCAGTCCCCTCAACGCATGATGCACATCACAACTTTTTTTCACGCTGAGACCCACCAACGTGCATCATACGTCAAGTCAATTGCAAGGTTCGTCGTTTGGACATTTTTCAAGATTCGCGGGTGATTTTGGGTAGGCATATATGGCAGACCTTCCTTTACCCTCAGCCAGGTGGCAACAATGCCTGACCCTGTTCAACCCCCCCCTCCCAGGTGGGGTGCACGATTTTCTCACAACTCGCTTGTTAGCAGTGACCTGGCCAGTAAAGACACGTAGCAGCACAGTCTCTTACGACGAAATTCAAGGCGAAAGTGATTCCTGATGTGGAGGACGAAGATTATGTGGCACCAGAGTTAGTAATGAACAAAAGTAATGAGGAGGTAACATCGCCAAGTTAGGCGCAATATGTTGATGTATTTGGTAAGGGAACAATGCTTATATTGCCTATATTATTGTGTGAAAGCAATATACTCTTGTACTACATATAAATTCATACCAAATAAGCAAATATCTATGAGGATGTGGTTTTGGTTAAGTTTCCCTCGCATAGGGATTGTATTTTATGGAGAGCGGCATGATAAAAAACGGAAGTCAGGTGAGGGATCTCTTACCTGTTTAGAATATTTTTCACTTCAGGTAAGAGCTTTCTTGATGAATTTTCAATGTTTCTCACCAAAACCGAAGGTTTGAGCCAAAAAAAGACAAGTTGAAAATCGGTCGGGTTCTGGGGGTGGGGTGGCCAAAAAAGCGGTCGGGACTGGGCGGGTTAATGATCACATTTAATACAACAGACCATGTATAGCACTGATAATATAAAACTGTAAGGACTTAATAGAAACAAATAAAAGAATTAAAAAAACTAATAGTATTGGCACTTCTCTCAGCTATAGTTACACAAAATATACTCCCTTCACTAAAACCTGTAGCTATGCTTAAAACTTAATGGCATGCTCTTAATTTTAGATGGACAATTATGGAACAACTACAGTTAAATGTGATCAGCCTGCTGCTCTTATTACAAAGTGCTGCAAACAATGAAAACGAAAGGTCAGACACAGTCTATCTTTGTCTGGTGCCTCAAAAATTAATGACCAAAAATAGGGACTTGCCTAGCTTTTTGCTTCTGCAATTTAAATTATATCTCCATGAATGAGTTATTTGAGAGGAGCATGTGGAGTCACATGGAGAGACAGACTAACAAATGAGGTAGTGAAGGAGCGTTGTGGTGTGGATGTGGATGTGATAGGAAGCGTTAGGAGCAACACGTTAAGGTGGTTTGGGCATGTGGAGAGGATGGAGAGTGAAAGACTGACGAGGAGAGTGTATGTGAGTGAGGAGGAGGGGGGGAGAGGGAGGGGGAGGCCAAGGATGAGATGGAGGGATGGAGTGGAGAGGTACATGAGAGAAGGGGGTGTGAGTTGGGAATAGGGTAGTGAAATGGCGTGGGACAGAGCGACATGGAGGCGATTTGTTTGTGGCCATCCCGTGCGGGTTTGAGGCGCCTGGCAATAGATAGATAGATAGATCTCCATGAATCTGTGACATGTTTTTCATCATATTCTTGCTATTTCCAGTTTGGGAGGGATATACCAAACTAGAATGCTCAAAAGTCAAAGTCACTGGCCCCATCACTATTAGCTACAGACCTTATATGAGGCATAATAAATGTCAGCCTGGGCCATGCTGCAACCCCAAAATGAAGTACATTTTACAATGGTTATATAACAGTGACTCAGGGGAGGTAAACTACAAAGAATCAGCCTAGTGGGGGTTAAGGGATCTAATATAAAATAGTCTGGTGGTCACTCTCATCTTAAATGTCAGGACCAACTTGCCTAGCCCCGGACTCCTATGCTCCTCATGGGACAATATAGGGCTGGATGATGATGATGATGATGATGATGATGATGATGATGATGATGATGATGATGATGATGATGATGATGATGATGTAACAAGAATAACTGTCAAGAAGACATCATTAAATTCAAGGGGTTAAGCATATGACCATACCATCCAAGATCTGCAACTAATGATACACTAACTCCATTTGTTTATTCTATGAGTGACTAAAGACTGGCTGTTTGTGTCCCACTATAATTAAAAACTGCTTGCAATTTCCTAGTGCTTATTAAAAATTACAGTATTAAAATAAAAATACAAAAGAGTACTGGTATATCTCTCAGTAATGGCTATACTAAATATAAAACCCACCACAGACTTTCGTAAATAAGTGTTAAGCTCATACTTACTCCATTTGTTTATTCCATGAGAGACTGAGGACTGGTTGTTTGTGTCCCACTCCAGGAATCTTCTTCTTCTTCTTCCCAAGCTTGCCCAAGGTGTACTCAGGCTGCAGGGAATCAACCACATCAAGGTCCCAAACGTTAATGACTGGAGACATGCTGCCAATGGCAATCATGTTTGCTGAAAATAACAAAGTAAAAATCTGGTGAGATGGAAGCAGTATTACAGGGAACTGAAAGACAAGTGAATGAGTGGCCCAGTTCACTGGGCATGCTGTTCATTAGTTCTCCATATATCATGATTTTCTCTTTCCTTGCTTTCTGGGTTCTACTTCACCCCCTTTGAGTGGGAAAAAAGATATAAGGATAATGATTATGATGATGAAAAACCCTACATACAAAACATGTGAGTTAACAAGACAAAACAGTACAGTAAGCCCTCATTCCAATTGCACTTATTTGATGTCATATTTAAAAGTGCCAAACACTTGCCCATTAAAATTCCATTATTACCTATAAACCTAATTTGCCAGTTCCCTCAGTGTAAAGTACTAGTACCTCTGTGTGGGGAAAAAAAAAATAATAATAATAATATACACTTTTGGCATATATTGCTGGTTCATTGTGAAGACTGCCCGATGGCTTGGAATAAATTATTAAAAAAAATAAAAAATACGAAAGAAGAAACAGATTATTAAAAAGGACGAAAAACAATAAGGCAGAGAAGCATGGGAGAATTTCCTATTAATTATGACTGGATGAATGCAATATACAGTAACAATACAGATTACAAAACACAACTACATCAGTTTTTTGCTTTCTGCTATGTTCAATACATTCATCCATCATCTAATAAACTATCACCTAATCAGCAGCAAAGTGACCCATGGCTAGGCAACCCAGTTCATACATCCAAGGCAAATGACCAGCATTCACCCAATAGTGGTATCAAATGAGTAGTAAATCCCAACCATCCCTTGGACCTCAACCTTCAGGCTACAGCCAGTTGAAGTGCCCCAATCTAGTAGATCATCTGGCATCCGTTTGTTAGTTAAAGCTATATGGTCACTTTCCCATGTAGTACAGTACAGTAAACCGATTCCTTTCCTGTTTTAAAAGCAGGAGTCTGTGGTCTGATTTAGAAATTTTTAAAGACACCTGGTGGGAAAAAAAAAAAAATTAAAGCAATGCCCTTGTCTTGCATGCATGGATTTGAATCTCCATGAGGTGACAGGAAGCTTTTCAATTTTTGAATCATGTAATGCACACACACTACAGAATGGTCTTACCTTTAAATGTTCTGGCTCATGAAAACTTACAGGGTTCTTGGATGTTCTGTATTACTAGTACTTAAATTTACTTGCATACAATCAAATGCACATCTGAAAACAGAGCAGTAAATTTATGACAATAAAAAACATATTACCTGGCTTAAGCTGCTCATCCCCAGGATCATAATTCAGCCATTCCATACAAAGTGGGACAGCTGGGAGCAGAATATCATGGTGGACGTACAAACTCCCTTCCTCCCCGTTGTACACTGAAAACATCGTCTTCATTAGTGTAAAAAATACTTTCACCACAAAAAAAAATTAACTAGTGAAGATGATTTTTTAGAGTAATTTTACAATCACAGTTCCCTCACCTATAACGTGTCACTGTTCTAACACTATTCTCCTAGAACACAAGCCGTGATTGGAAGAATGCCTGCCCACAATAAAAAATTATTACATGTGTTCACATCCTTTTATGCCATGTTCACTGTTTGGAATATAGGACCTTTACAGAACTAAATATATGTTCAAACTTTCTTCAGTAAAGCATTAATCTGATCACTCTTCCCAGTTTGACTAAGATGCCCAGCCTAACACGTCCCTTTTTCTTCATGGTGGTTGCAGAGGCATGTTTGTGTGCTTCAAATGTGAATCTTAGATTCCCATAACAGTTGGTCATCGCAGATAAGTTAGTGACAAGGATGAAAACAGTACCGTAATTCATATTAAAAAGCTTTCAGCACAATTACTTCCAGTTCCATGAAGAAATGTACCAAACCATTCAACAGCAGAAAGGTGAAAATTGTGTTACCTATCAAAAACATGCCTTAGCCAGGGGAGGCACTTAGGACCCTGAAGTCGCCTGACCCCTTCACTTACCCCTCCAATATGTGAGGTCTTTCCTAGATTGAAAATAATTGTTTGGAGGTAGCAAGATTCAAGGGGTTTATCAGAAATTACAAAATCCCAAGGGGTTTATCAGAAATTACAAAATCCCAAGGGGTTTATCAGAAATTACAAAATCCCAAAATAAACTAACCATACACCTCCAACACAGCTGCATCATCCTCTACACGGCCAACAGCAATGAGATTATCAGTAGGAAAGATTTCATGGTTCTCTGCTTCGCTGTCAGTATCTTCTTCATCTTTGACTGTCACATACGGATCATCCTCATTACTAGCATGCATTGTCAGCAACCCCAGCTGCAATAGCTGGTCAAGTTTTTCTGAAATATGAATAGTATCTAATAGTAACATATGGAGTATTTATGACCATGCACACTAGAAAAAATAATGAGAGGTCTATTGATTTCTCCACTTGCAAATATTATGATATTATGTGACTAATCTTCTTGCTTCTCATTATGAAAAACAGGATAACACGTGACTAGTCTTTTTCTATCTCTTCGTGAAAAACTAAGGTAATATGTAACTAACCTTATTAGGCTACTTGCCAAGAAAAAAATAAGACAACATGTGACCAACCTTCTTATCATGAAAACACAAGGTAATATGTTACCACTCTTCTATTCTTCTCTCCATGGAATACTAACAAATACATTAAGTCTTTGTTTTATATATAGGGGAAGTGTCCCAAAATATTACATTTATTCACTGAACTGGTACTGAAAACTGGAGGAACTGGTCGAGCAGCTTTACAGGTAGCAATGGAGCTTAAACTAGCAATTTTTTCTGTATATGGACTGTGGGGGAAAAAAAAAATGAAAAAGAAGAAAAGATGAACTCCAAAATAAGGCAACACATAACATGGACATCCTTTATGTCACTAACCTTCTTCCTTATCTTCATCATATTCACCAAGATTATACCGAGACATAAAATCTTTCGTGTCACCTTCTTCCTCCTGGTCTTTCTTTGTTGCACTTTCCTTATTTGTAGCAGTTGCCTTATTTTCAGCATTTGACTGACTGGCTTCACCCTCAAGCTTTTCATATTCTGCTTCTTCAATTTCTTCAAGGTCTCTGTAACAGGATTATTAAAGTTACTGAACAAGATTAAGCTGCGTCTAGTAACCAAACTGCGTCATTACTGTATAAAGAACGATATGTAGTTGCTGATGGTATATGAAAGTCAGCCTGCACTTAAAGCCTAAAATGTGTTTTGGTGAACTGTTACTCATAGTTCAGCAGCTTTTACTGAGGTGTGTTTCTGACTCATGATTCATTGTTAAAAGCACAACAAGCCTTCATTTCTGACTCAAAAACAGCATTATGGTAATTCAACTGCAATTTTAAGAGAAAAACATGTGTCATTTCATCAACAACAAATTAGCTCTTGCTGTACTACCCCAGTCTGTCTGATCAAGTAGACCCATCAACAATAGGCTAGCAACTGCCCCTGAATTGTTGATCCGTGCAGGGAATTACTGTAGTGAGGCACAGGGATTAGTGTGGAGGTTTGGTTCCTGAGTGGGTGCCAAATTTGCATCTATCCACCCAGTTAACAGGAGCACCACAGTAGGCTCTACATCACCCTGTTTTCTGGCAATAAGGTTACCACCCAGCATTGTAAATGGTTTCCTGAGTTACAGGAAACCAGCTGAACTGCCACCCAGTGTACAGCCACCTGAAGTGGACAGAAGAGTAACAGATAGTGACTGGATGGGTGCAAAAAAAAGGAAGAAAGAAGGACAGATGCAGAAAATGAATGACAGACATGAAGAAAGAAATAGGCAGCACTACATCAAGAGACTGGATGGTGGGCACTCCTCCTTATCACTTACAACTAATTAGTTAATCCAGTAACTAAACATGACAACAGAAATGCATGAATGAAATAAAGTACAATGCAGTGTTGTTCCCAGTATCACGGTTAACTGCTTCTGCCAGGGTGCAACGCTACAGAAAACTGTACTAAAACTATTCTATACAGAACAACCATTGTAAAGGAATGAATTCCTTCTGGTCACTTGACCAGTCACCCTTTTTCCCCCTGTATCCCTGTGCCATTACAAAAAAATACTCTGCACACCTTGCCAACACAGAAATAACAAGTGTCTGAGAGGAGCTGTTCACTACATTGTCGCTGCACGGAAACTGAGAATGACTGAGGGTCTCTAGTGGACGCTGGGTGAACTACCCAGCCAGACAGGGCTGAGCCACCAGGCTATTCCCACTCGGCCACGTAAAAATGTTTGTGTGGCCATAATTTCTACCTGGACACAAACATACTGTCTGCATAAAATGGAAAAATGTACAAATAATCATTTTGAACAGCCAGATCACAGCATCCGGGTAGTGGATTGTCTGGGTAATGGTCGTCTGGATAATAGGGAGATTAGTTATATATAAATTATATATACTGTGGTGTATAGTAAAACCTCACTATAATGGACTAATTGGGGCCGAAGCCATTAAAGGGAAATTCAGATAAAAGTGACATCCGGACTTCCCCCTGCTAACCTGGACTTTTTCCAATATATCAGACATTAGTCCGGATCGCACCAATGGTTTTTAAACTGTTTTCACTACCACTGCAGAACTCTACTGTATTACACATTCACCACAATTATCATTTGGTATAAAATATACAGTATACATACTGTAATAATACTGTACGAGTACTGTACAATGATAAACATGTCTTTTATTTACCTTACTGTGGTGAACACAGCTGAAGCGGTCAAGCAGTCTGGACTGCTTCTGGCTTTGTCGGACTTTTTTCAATTT
>JAGKTI010001609.1:36006-52964 GCA_018397915.1 Birgus latro | reverse complement strand
ATAAATACTGTAGATAGATCAAGAGAGAGAGAGTCACTGTAACTAATGAGTGACCTCTTGAACCATGACATATCTTATAGGTTCATTTTTGCTACTTCCAGATTATTAAGGTGGTCTGTTATTTAAGGGATTATAGAAAACTACAGTACTGTAATCCCCTGTTAATATGTTGGAGCATTAACTGACATAATTCATTATGCTGCAGCAAAAAATTTGGTTGGATTTAAGCAATATCTGTCTTTGCATTAACGGGCAGTGTACATGGGAAACTAAATACTGTATTTCAAATTGCATTACTGCATGTCTATTTTTTTTTTGTCATGAATTACTGCATGCAGAGTAATACAGGTCTCCCTGAATTAAGATGGAAAGTTCAGGGATTACTGTACTGTACATGTAAATCTAATACCTCAATTTCAAAAACTCTCTCCTATGCAGAATAAAACTGTAATAAAAGCAAGACTAAAATACAAGAGAATGCTATACTGAAGGAGTTAAATACTGCTGTTCTATTGTAATTACAACAGACACACAGAACCTACTTCACATTCTGTCGCGTCTCCTCAATGATTTGAGCCAGGTCCTCCTTTGATACTTCAATCTGAAACAAAAGTAGATCTCTTACAGGTAAGCATATAACACCAAGAAATATGAACTAGAAACAACTGTGCTAGGAAGAGCAAAGTATAGACACTTCCCTAGACTCTCAAGGAGGCTACTCTGCCTCTTACACCATTTTTTGCAGTCATTCACACCTTTAGACCTTGCTGGTCAGAGATGAGTTCTTGTAGATATCTTTTTAATATCTACCAGTACCTAACTTGCTAACTGTGGAAGGCCGTAATTGAGCAGGTATTCCAAATGAACAAGGAAAGCAATAAAAATACAAATACATGACTGACATCTAACTCACCCTTTCTGGGTTGGATTTGGCCACACCCTTAGGCACCCAAGCAACACAAGGGATGAAATTCACATGTCCCTCTCCCATCACTTCCTGATAGTCAGCCATCATGTGATGCACCTGGAATAAAGGTTATTGTAGCCACTCGAGCTGGTAACAGACAGGGTGGTGTGGGGTCAAGTTCTCCTTGTAGGTCAGTCACCCTTTTCTAGTCTTAGCCATCCTAGCTGAGTTGCACTAGCCTAACTTCATCTACTGAATCAGGTAAAGTAGCTGTTCTTTAGTTTATTTTTGATATCTCAGAACAATGTTATTCAATTTACCCTTTACAGGATGCATTTTTAAATGAGGGAGGTTGGATACTGACTTCATTAATCCCTTCTGCTATTAGATAACCTTCCTAACTTTAATCAAATCTGTTGGATGTACCAAGTGTAACCAAAATTTGTCACTAGATTCAAGAGGTCAATGCTGTACCTTACAAGCCACATCCATCAATGGTAACTTAACATGCCTGTCACAACTTACCTCTATCATCAAGCTTGATCAAGCTTTGTTGAGGCTGAATAATAAGCCATGGATCATGCTTCTTTCCACTTAAAGTCAAACTAAATTTGTTTCTATCTTTTTCAAGAGTGGTCTATCATTTATAATACTGATTACTGTACTTGTGCATTTTGGCTCTGAAGAAATATCTTTCCTGTCACATTTTATTACTGTACTTGTCTTTCCTTTTCATGTGGCGTTGCACTGAGTGACAAGCCTAATGGTTTCCTGTAATCCAGGAAACCATTTATAATGCTGGGTGGTAACCATATAATCAACAAATACGTGTTCCCTAAATGTCAACAAATGGGTTGACGGAGGATCAGTTCCCCTTGCCGTAATACAACTTACTCAAAGACAAAGGACAATCCTTTATGGGATCATGGCATCTGGCTGTAGATAGCTACCTTATATGGAACAGAAATACTCTGCAATAAGGGGAACTTAAAAAATTTCCATTAACCCCTCCTAAGCAATTATTATTCAGTATAACTTTATTTCAGCTACAAACTGAATCAATTATTTCTGGGTTAATATGGATGTACATCTTACCTTGACAAACACTCTTCTGCTAGCTACACTTTCATTACATATGGTTAACAACAAAGTTATATTAACCATCCAATCCTTTCTTGCCTCATCAGCAGTGTAGAAGGCCAGAGCTAAGCTAAAGTCCCAACATTTAAGGTGAGGGAGCAGCCTCACTTGCCTCTAAGTGGCATTATGAAAGCAATACTCTCCAACCACATCTCACATATAAGCCCTTACAGGCCAGGTGAGTGGTATCCCGTCTTTCGTTTCTACCATTCCGTGAGGGTGGGTTCGAAACTTTGCCACGGCAGACATTTAAGTAGCTGGTGTTGGTAAAACAGATTCTGGCCCTTATTCTGAGACTCCCTAGCACCTCTTCCTTAGCGATTTGTAAAAAAAAAAAAAAAAAAAATTACCCCTGGGGGTAGGGGGTTTTCAAGAATTCTCCCCCAGTATCCCTGCTCGTCGTAAGAGGCGACTAAAAGGGTTGGTGGTGGGTTAGTGCCCCACCCCGTAAAAACAACTAACTAAAAATACGAACAGGAAGCCTCGGACCAGGACTGACCAAAAGTTGACGACAAAGGAACGGACAAAGGACGAGATAAAGATTGCGACCTGGAATGTGAGGGGTATGAATGATGAGGTGAAAGAGAGAGAGATTGTACAGGTGCTTGAGAGTGTGAAAGTGGATATATGTGGAATAACTGAAACTAAATGGCGAGGTGAGAGTGTGAGAGAATGGGAATATGGGTGGGGTATATGCGCAGGAGTGGGTGAGAATGAGAGGGCGAAAGAGGGAGTGTGTATTGTTGTGAGCAACAGGTGGAAGGAGAATGTAAGAGAGTATGGATCAGTTGGGTCAAGGATTGTGTGGGTAAGAGTGAAAGTTGGACTACAAATGTGGGCAATTGTGTGCGTGTATGCGCCAACGCAAGATCGTGTAAGTAGAGTGAGAGAAGAGTTTTGGACAAATGTGGAAGCCTGCTTGGAAAAGTTTGAAAGGAATGAGAGAGTGTTTCTGACTGGAGATATGAATGGAAAAATGGGGAATGAGAAGGTGGATGGAGTGGTTGGTGAGTGGGGTGTGCCTGCAGAGATGGATGAGAATGGCAGTGCTTTAGTGGACATTTGTGCTGGGAGGGGGTTGGTGGCAGTTAATACCCTCTTCAGGCACAAAATGATCCATAGGTATACGTGGCGAGTGGTGAGAAGAGAGGACGGGGGAATGAATGACCAGAAGGCAATGACTGACTATGTGTGTGTGGATGAAAGGATGAGAAGATGTATAATGGACGCAAGAGTATATAGAGGTTGGGGGAGTGGACTGTCTGACCACCACTTGGTGGTGGCCAGAATCAGAGTCCAAACAAGATGGAGGAAGAGAAGAAGGGAAAGACAGGAGGAAGTATGTGTTACAAGGAGGGTAGAAAAGTTACAAGAGGATGGAATAAAGGCTGAATATAGAAGGGAAGTGGAGGAGCGATTGAGTAAATATAGATTGGAGCAGATGGGGGATGTGGAGGGTGTGTGCAAGGTATTCACAGAAGAAATCTGTGCAGCATGTGAGGTGGTGTGTGGGGTGAAGAGAAGACGAAAGGGGGTTCAGGGAACAGCATGGTGGACTGAAGAGGTAAGAGAGGCTGTGGCACAAAAGAAGAAAGCATATAATGAGTGGATGAGGAACAGGGGCGACGAAGAAGCTGAGAGACGGACGAGAGAATTATATGTAGTGAGGAGGAGAGAGGTGAAAAGATTAGTAAGAGAGAGTAAGAAGAGAGTGGATGAGGAGTTTGGAAGGAATCTGAGTGCAAAGTGGAGGGAATGTAAGAATGTTCTGGAAGGAGGTAAAGAGAGCTAGACAGGGTGCCAACGAAGTCAGTGGGGGTGTGAAAGATAAAAATGGTAGATTACAGAAGGGAGAAAAAGTAAACAGATGGAGAGAACACTTTAATGAACTGTTGAACATAGAGAATGAAAGTAATACAAGTATAAGAGGCTGGGGAATGGCAGGGAGAAGGAGGGTTGTGAGAAGAGAGGAAGAAATCACCAGGATGGAAGTGGTGGAAGCAATGAAGAAAGTTAAAATGGGGAAAGCCCCAGGAATTGATGGAGTGTGTGGTGAAATGCTGAAGCATGGGGGAGAGATAGTAATAGAATGGATGTGGAAGGTGTGCAGATTGGCTTGGGAGGAGGGTAGAGTCCCGGAGGACTGGAAGTCAGGTATAATTATTCCTCTGTACAAAGGAAAAGGGGAAAAAGCAGTGTGTGGTAATCATAGGGGCATTTGCCTTCTCAGTGTAATAGGAAAAATATATGGTAGGATACTTATTGACAGAGTTAGGGAAATTACTGAGGAATTAGTTGGAGAAGAACAAGGAGGTTTTAGGAAGGGAAGAGGTTGTGTAGACCAGATATTCATTCTTAGATCCGTAGTGGAAAAGTTTCTAGAGAAGGGCAAGAAGTTGTATGCAGCCTTCATGGATCTGCAGAAAGCATATGACAGGGTGGATAGACAAGGTTTGTGGAAGGTATTAAGAATATATGGAGTGGATGGGAAGTTGTTGAAGGCAGTGAAGAGTATGTATGAGGGTGCTAAGGCTGCAGTGCGTGTGGATGGCAAACTGAGTGAATCTTTCCATTTGAAGGTTGGACTGAAACAAGGATGTGTCATGTCTCCATGGTTGTTCAATCTGTATATGGATGGGGTTATAAAAGAGATACAAGGTCGGGCAGTGGATGTTGGAGTGGCCCTAGTGAGAGAGGGCAGTGTTTGGAAACTCCCTGTACTGTTGTTTGCAGATGATACTGTGTTGTTGAGTGAAGACGAAAGGGAGCTGCAAGGCTTGGTAAATGAGTTTGGGAAAGTGTGTAAGAAACGGAATCTAAAGGTGAATGTGGGGAAGAGTAAAGTGATGGTCTTCGAGAGAAGTGAAGCCAGTGAGTGTACAGTGAGATTGGATGGGAAGGAAATGGAGAATGTGAGTGAATTTAAGTACTTGGGCAGTGTGATGAGTAAGGATGGTAGTCTGGAGGGTGAAGTGCTCGAAAGGGTACAGCAGGGAAGGAAGGTTGCTGGTTCGTTGAAAACAGTGATAAGAAACAGGGAGGTGAGCATGGAAGTGAAATAGTTGTTACATGACAGTACTGTGATACCAACTCTGACATATGGAAGTGAAGCTTGGACCCTGTTGGAAGGACAGAAGTCAAGAGTGAGAGCAGTGGAAATGAGTTATTTGAGAGGAGCATGTGGAGTCACATGGAGAGAGAGACTAACAAATGAGGAAGTGAAGGAGTGTTGTGGTGTGGTTGAGGATGTGATGGGAAGCGTTAGGAGAAACACGTTAAGGTGGTTTGGGCATGTGGAGAGGATGGAGAGTGAAAGACTGACGAGGAGAGTGTATGTGAGTGAGGTGGAGGGGGCGACAGGGAGGGGGAGGCCGAGGATGAGATGGAGGGATGGAGTGGGGAGGTATATGAGAGAGGGGGGTGTGAGTTGGGAGTGTGGTAGTGAAATGGCAGGGGACAGAGTGACATGGAGGCGATTTGTTTGTGGCCACCCCGTTCGGGATTGAGGCGTCTGGCAATAGATAGAGGCTCAAGCCAGTTGGAGTACCTTAAACCACTAAACCACCAGGTGTGATCTGGGTATAGCACCCAACGAAAAAAAATGGCTTCATGGTTTACATAATACCATTAGGCTCCTCACTCAGTGGAGAAACAACGGAAGGCAGCACTACATGAGAGAGTGAATGATGGGTTATCCCACCTACCTCAAAAATCATAAAAAACACCCTCCATGGTCAATGTGTTGGGTGCACCACAGCCTTCAAAAATTTAATTCAGCCAATTAAAGCCCCAGGTTTTGTCGTGTGATGGAACATGCATATGGTAGTCATCAGCCAATCAATGGCAGAGTTTCTTCAGCCAAATCCACACTAAAAATTCATTAGGAGCTGAAAATAAAAGATAATGATTACAAAGACATAACACCAGATTCCCATAAAATAATAGTGGGTATCAATTCGTTGCACAGTTTTAAGTCAGCTTTCTTCTGTGATGTTCCTTATGCTAATGAAAAATGAACAAGATACTGTAGGGTCTCTAATATGTACCTGGGCTGGTGGGTTTGCTTATGTTTCATCCATTAAAAGCAATGTTTTTGTTTCTTGGTGGTGCATAATGGCCACAAGTGGTATGCTTTTGTTTTTGCTGGTGTATTATGGTTCTGATTCAGCCAATCAGAGGGTTGCAAGTAGGTCTTTCGTATGTTTTCAAATTTGAAATCAGTAAAGCTGGACTCTGCTGACAGCTTACAGTAAGATTGGAAATTGGTCTCAGCTATGCTCAAATGACACAGACTTAGGTTAGGTTGTGGTATCTGGGTAAGTTATATGCCTCAAATGGCTTGAAACTCATTATGTCTGTTAATTTTCATAATTAAAAAAAAAAAAATGGCTGGGGTTGAGGTTGACGTCTACATGGCCTTACCACCACAGTGAAGAACCCACAATACCTCGATTATCTTTAATTTGCAAAAGAAACATCACAGAAGAAAGTTGACAGAACTGCACAACGAACTGATTCACATTATTCAATTGTAAACACTTACCACACTAAAAATTTACTGCTTATTCTCTTAAAGTGGCACAGATAAACTGCTGCTAGAGGTTACACGCATGTCCCTCAACTCTCTCCTTAAATGCCCTTAGCCACTAGATGGGGAATGAACAGCAAGAAAAGGGCAACTTCAACGTTCGGTCAATGTATACCTTCATAAGAGCCTGTGGCAACAACAGCAAATATAATTACAATGGTTTAGTAGATGGCTGACACGTTTTACTTGCAAATGTTGCTAAATATCCATTCGATATTGGATTTATCAAACCGACAGAAGCCAAAGTATGTCTTTAAGCTTTTCGTCCCATATGCAGTCTGCATTTCAGTACCGGTAATAACCAATAATAATTTTTTTTTTTGGCAGTTTTCTAGTACCAGAGTTTAACTAAGGATAACTTTCAACTTACGAGTTAAGAATTCCTAGTATTATATCACCAATACCCCACAAAGCAATACAATCAACTGCGGTTCTCCTGTCCCAAACACGTGTTTACATTTGTCAATGGACTCGATGTGAACTGTGAATGGAGTGGACTTTAATCCTCCGCTACAAACATACTTATCTTACAACCAACAGATCATCAGCTCTATATGATCTAAGTAACAAATTAGGGTTACTTTAAAATGAGACAGAGAAAAAGATTAATAAAACTTCAGTGGCAAATTCATGCATAAGCTTCCATATCCCAATGTGACCTTTGGCTTTGACTTCATCTTCATGAATCTTAGTTAACTGCTAAAGGCTGGAACAAGAATGGAGATATAAATATAGTAATAAACAATAATTAATAAAAATACAGATAAAATTATTATGTAATACCAGTCAGTAAAACATTAATGTGTTTTGATCGATCCATCCTGAATTTGAAACATTCGGAACGTGTTTGTAAGATCAATTTAATTGTTGACTGAACACAGGGAAGGCCCTTTAATTCTCCCCTTTAACTTGCGCTTGTAAACACTTTCTCTAGGCAGAATGAAGTTAATTGTTTTTCTTAAAAGCAATAACCAACATGTAAATCTTATAAATTCCCTTCGACAGCTAAATTATTATTAATATTTGTTGCAGGGAATGATATTGAGTAAAGCATAAATTCCCTAAGAAATACAAAGTTAAAGGGACATACTAAGTTAGAGATTTATGATGTGTAGGGATTTAATAAACAGTGTTGGAACTTGGGGAAGGCGTCGTCTGCTATCAGCTGTCATGACGCTGGGGCCGTGCATCCCTACATTTACTAAAAAATATGCTTAAATTAGGCAACAAGAAAGACCACGGCATAGATCATAAGTGCACGATACGACTGCTAGACGATAACGAGGTCCTAGAATGCGAGTTTCAGGTATGTTAAAGTGAGACATGGCGATGAAATATAGTGGATGCCTTATCAGTCTATCTTAGTAGCGCCTTCTTTCAATCACACCCAAACTCGTTCTTGTTATACAACCAGCTAGCCGAAGGTGAGCCCAGTATGATTTAACGGAAGTTAGAACTGGGGGCAGCACTTAACGATTACAGAATTATTTGCCTTTGAAAATGAATTACGCAGGTGCGAATGAGACGATCAGTAATCGGGGGAATATTATTCCTTATAACGATATAGGATAGCATGTCTGTTGAATATATTACACCACGGTGGTAAATTAAATGAACGGCACTTAACTAAGATAGCATAAAGTATATAAGTTGTGTGCTGACTATGTAAAATGCAACTGCAGTCGTTCTTAGTACTCACAGTTAAAGGATAACACATAACCAGTATATAGTACCATAGTTTTTGTACAGTATGTAATTGTGTATTGACTATTTAATGCAGCCACAACCTTTAGTAATCACATTTTATAGTGGCATCCAAAACTAATCTAAGGCTAGCCTGAGCAGGTTGCTCTGATCTAATTCTGTGTTCATGATTAATTCCAATTAATCATGAACACAGAATTAGATCAGAGCTTATTTTATGTTTTTCCTTCAGTTGGTTGGTCAGTGAGTAGTCAGGACCATTTGATTATGATACATCTGTGTGTAGTGAGTGAACTTTTTGCATATATTTTCGTTTTCTGTCACAAACTTCTTCACTGTCTGGTTGTGTTTCCACATAACTCCTCACACTCCTCTCTGATAGCCTAGTTCCACTCATCGTTTCTTGTGTCCTTCCATTAAAGCAGAGTAATGTAAATGACTATCCTGTGGTAAAATGAGTTAAAACCATAAATTAGAAATTATGCCAGTTTTTCAGGCTCATATCAAAGAACAACTGGTAATCTAAGCCATCTTTTTCAGCTTTGTTGGCAAAAAATAGGAAGAAGCTGAAATGTGTCCCAAGTTTTTGAGTAATGAACCTTGAAAATCTGAACCAAATTTTGTACAGTGCTGTTTAGTCTGGCACTTAAGCATTGATGGGAGAGTTCAGAAGTGAGTTACTGGTACTATCTTAGGTGTTATATGCTGATTGTTTAGTTTTGGTTAATGAAAGCAAGGAGGAAGCCAGAGAGTACGGTAGTTGAAGTACTAATAGAGGGATGGAGCAGAAGCATAGGGACCAGAAGATAATAGCCTGCTGTACTAGTACAGTAATACATAATCATAGTAGATGAGAGGGAGTTAATGTCATGAACAAGTTGTGTGGCCCAGTTTTTTGTGTTTAGAAAGACAGATTTGAGGAATCACATCCTGTTTATTACTTATAATACGTGGATTCAGAAAATATATAAAATATATACTGAAATGGTGTTTGAGGTAGACTGCAGGATGTGAGAAATTTCAGTGTGTGATATGTAGGGGTATCTAGGCTGTGGATGATGAAATAAAAAATTATGATTGGGGGGACAGCCACTTGAGATACAAGGGAGGATTTTGTTATCTGGGGGGCATGCTGATCATAGGAAGGAGAGGTAGTATGTAAAGTGAATAGAAGTTTAGGAAATTAGTGGAAGTTTAGGAAATTGTAATCTCTCCTAACCATGAAGGGACTCTGCTCACATGTCAAGGATACTCTCTAGCAATGAAGTATGTATGAGAATGTTATATTTTCTATTGATGAGACTTGGCCTTAAGAGAAGAGGATGTATGCAGAATGGAATGGATGACAGTGTGGAGGTAGATGAGTAAGGCCACAGTGAGTGACAGAACTGAGAATTGGATGTGATAATAGAGATTTGGGAAAAGAAATATGAGAGAGGTGAATGCAGGCTAATTGGGTGAAGTGGTTTGGGTAGCTATGCTGAGAGGAGGGAGAAGTACGACTGGCTGGAGATGCAAATGTGAAGGGAAAATGCCCAGAGGCAGAAGAAGATATGGAGTGAAACCCTTTGTGGACACTTCCTGGCTGGGAGATTGAGCAGGGAAATGGGTAGGTCTGTAACATGGCAAGATGCCTTTAAAACACTCACAGGTCATTCAGAATCTCCAGCCGCACAGTGTCTTTCATGAAACCCCACTAGATGTTAATCCTTCAGTAACCATCCTTTCCAGAGAGATATGAATGCACTCTGCCAGACTGTGTTATGATCATCCCCCTTTCCTGCTTTAGGACTAGCACATAATAGCTACAAATAACAAACAGTCCACTATGCCTTTACTATTATGTTGCCCCCTCCACACAACACATACACACATACTTCATGCACCACACTACAGCACAGTCTTTCAACATAAGCTTAACAAGAAGTCTCAGTGAATGTCCAGTTGAAATGGCTGATTTCCTGCAGACCACTGAGTCTCTGTCAATATAAACATCAGACAACAGCAACAGTGACCTGTCAGGAGATTCCAGTTCTTTGGAGGGGAGGATAGTGTGGTCTAGTGAGTCAAGGTGTTCCATAAGAGTTCAAGTCCAAGTGATGCTGCTCCAGAAAAAAGTAACTGGTCTGTCACTTAAAATAGTGTGGACTCAGTATCTTAGCCCTACAGTATGCCTCCATGCTTCTGATAAGGTAGTAAAGAATTATATAACAGATGGAAGTAAAATACAGTCAGGTACAGAACTGTAGTTTCATTAGACTCACAAAACAGTGCCCAAGCCTAAGGGAATGTTTTCTTCTTATCACACTTATGATTCACTGTAATTTGTAGTGGAGGTAAAGAGACTTTGATATGGTTTGTGAATTATCCAGAGGAGGTGAAATGCAAGCTGAACACCTGAGCAAACTGGAGGCCTTTAACTTGGCAGTTAGCTGTTTTAATTATCCTACCTTCTGTTGACATAGATGTGTGTGTGTGTGGACTGCATACCTGCAATATTCTCTAATTTTGTTATATGATGTATAAGTTTAGTAATGTTTTAATTTGTTTCAGAGTTACCACAAAGGAAAATACCTTCTGGACTTCGTATTCAGCAAACTGAACCTCATAGAAACAGATTACTTTGCTCTGAGATATGTTGACCAAAATAAGCAGAGAGTAAGTATGGAAATGTCTAAGTTTATGTTCTGGTATGTACTGATGACTTTTTTTTATAGTAAAATAGCTAGTAACTTTTTGACTGTTATGAATGCTTCTAGGACACCTTGAATGGGCTAAACTTTAAAGATATTTTCATCATGTATGATTTAACAATAGGAAGGATGCCTTTATATGATGTCGAATGTGTTTTCAAGACAAGTTTTGCAATTGCTGTAAAGAATTAGCTACATTTATTGCTCTGGTTTCATACTAAGAATCTGAGAGAACAGTCATGTGAGTTGGATCATGGACAGGGAAAACAACCTCTTTTGTCAGCATACATTATTATATATTATTGTTTTAATGTACTTTCATTCGTGATTCACATTTTCTTGAGAAGTTTCCTATAGCTATGTGTATTTAAAGATGACAGAAATTTTTGCTAAGTGGTAGGTGGTGGCGACCATCATCCACTCACTTGATATAGTGCTGCCTACTTCTTCCTTAGCCTTTATCATTCTTTTTCTGTGCCTGCCCTCCTTTCTTCCTGTTTCTCCCATCTTTCCTGTCACTTCTTACTGCTTTTCTTTCCTTTACAGGTGGCATTACATTGAGTGACAAGCCAAATGGTTTCCTGTAAGCCAAGAAACCATTTACAACGCTGGGTGGTAACCATATAACCAAACCATACGTGCTCCCTATGTGTCAACAAGTGGGTTGGTGGAGGGTTAGTGCCCCTTCCCGTAAAAAAAAATAACTCAAAGTCAAATGGCCACCCCTTACAGGATTATGGTGTCTGGCAATAGATAGATAGAAATTTTTGCTGGATGTAGCATAAAGCTACGACTGTAAGCAATATGTCAGATTATAACCACTAATAATATTAGCCAGCATTACACATATACTGCAATGCTTAAAACTTTTTAAATTTATTTGACTGTATAACTAATATTTTGTACAGTGTACAATATTGTATAGTATGTACTTTTTTTTTTTTTAAATGCAAGGAAGAAGGAACCAAAGGCCATGCGCCCACATACTGTTCCCTCCAAGAAAAAGCAAAAACAATACAAAAGAGAGCCAAATTCAAGATCCATTCATTTCAAGATGCCTGGACACACTGTGTTTGAAAGACTGGAGATCATAGGAAGTAGGGAATACAGACAGAGGAAGACAGTCCCAGAGTTGACCAGTTGCATAAATGAAGAACTGGGAGTAACGGTTAACTCTTGCATTAGAGAGTTGGACAGAAAAAGGATGAGAGTTTGTTGCTACATGGGTTTGTCGCTAGTAATTTGTTGTTCTAATATATGGAATTATTTTCAGCACTGGTTGGATCCTGGCAAGAATATCTTGAAACAGATTAAAAGTAAGTAGCTGTGTACAGTACAGCAGTGAATACACTTAAGGTTATGAACAACTGATTATTTCCCACTTATTCCTTTAGTGAGATTGGGATATGGTGATCCCATCATCTTCCACATGTGTACAAGTAGCCTCATCCTTCTTGTAGCAGGGGAGGGGAGAAAATCATATCCAGAGCTTCTCTTCATGGATTTGTGTTCTCAGTGAGATAAAGAAGCCATGCTCAGGATCCCTATACCCTGTGTGAATGAGGGAATTGATGTAAGATGCCTCACTTGAATACACTCATTACCTAGTATATCTTTATGAATGAAGCTGCAACTCTGTATCTGCTTAGCTTCAAACATACATAAAATCTAAGGCAGCTTGCTATGCTGTACTTACTTAGGTCACCCCTTTTTCACCTGATGACTTCTTTCCAAGTTGCATGGTGTCTTTCAGGGTTCATGTACAGTATTCATTAATACTTTGATCTCTTCTCGGAACTTCATCCCACATTATTTTTTTATTTTCTGTAGGGCATTGTTTCATCTAGTTACTCCTACACATTCTCTCCACATGTCCAAAGATTTATGTAATTCCTTTTGAATGTTGTAGACAAGATGTATGGCAGTAGCAGAACAAATGAAGTCTAAGTACTATAATAATATGGCAAGGTGGCACCTTGGCTTTCCCTGTATCACAGAGGCAAGCAAGTTTTATCATGCTTTATAATGGGAACATTACTGGAGCACTTCATGATATTATTATACATGTATTTTAATATTTTAATTCCAAGAGTAAAGTGATGGTCTTCAAGAGAAGTGAAGCCAGTGAGTGTACAGTGAGATTGGATGGGAAGGATATGGAGAATGTGAGTGAATTTAAGTACTTGGGCAGTGTGATGAGTAAGGATGGTAGTCTGGAGGGTGAAGTGCTCGAAAGGGTACAGCAGGGAAGGAAGGTTGCTGGTTCGTTGAAAGTAGTGATAAGAAACAGGGAGGTGAGCATGGAAGTGAAAAGTTGTTACATGACAGTATTGTGATACCAACTCTGACATATGGAAGTGAAGCTTGGACCCTGTTGGAAGGACAGAAGTCAAGAGTGAGAGCAGTGGAAATGAGTTATTTGAGAGGAGCATGTGGAGTCACATGGAGAGACAGACTAACAAATGAGGAAGTGAAGGAACATTGTGGTGTGGTTGAGGACGTGATGGGAAGCATTAGGAGAAACACATTAAGGTGGTTTGGGCATGTGGAGAGGATGGAGAGTGAAAGATTGACGAGGAGAGTGTATGTGAGTGAGGTGGAGGGGGCGAGAGGGAGGGGGAGGCCGAGGATGAGATGGAGGGATGGAGTGGAGAGGTATATGAGAGAGGGGGGTGTGAGTTGGGAGCGTGGTAGTGAAATGGCAGGGGACAGAGTGACATGGAGGCGATTTGTTTGTGGCCACCCCGTTCGGGATTGAGGCGTCTGGCGATAGATAGATAGAATTCTAAGATGCATTTTATCTCACCCTCTCCTTCTTTGATTAAACTCCACCCGCTTTCCCCCACATTGCCACTCCTCCCTCCTTTACCCAGTACTGTACTGTATTTGTACCTCACCCTTGCTTCCACATAGAACTGATAGTGCATTGGTTTGCATGTTCATCTCAGAACTGGAGGAACCCAAGCTCATTCCTTGGGCTGATCAGATTTTTGGACAGAGTTGGCTGCTCTTTGTCCCCATTCACCCAGTAGTACAGTTATGCCAATCATAATCTAGTGGAAGATTGGAACTAATCAGATTTTGATTATCTGCCTTAGCAATTGATAATCATTAATCTGTACCTTTTTCTTCTTCTCCGCCTTAGTCTCATCGTTTCTCAACCCTCTTTATTTGCTCTCTATCTTCACTTCCCTACCCCCTCCTTTCTGTGATATTGTAAGTTTATTTAAGATTTGTCTTCAAGTGATATAAGAGCAAGGCAAAAGGAAATTTCATGTAGTAATAAAATGTTAATGTATTTACTTGTTTGAAGGTCTGAGTGTAACAGACAAAGCAGGTATTGTGGCACTGAATCTATACACTTACTACTAAGCTCACAAGTACATCTAACACTCCACACTTCACTAGTTATGCTACAGTTAGACAGGACAGAACAAACAGTAGGGAAGGAGATGGCCACTTTATCTTGACATAATATACCATTCACAAGTACCACACAACAAAGAAAGCAACACATTGTGACAGCACCACATAAAACTAGTTCTGTATTGTACTGTTTCTGTATCTCTGACCTTCGCCCCAGATTTGTCCCCGATCTTGTTCTGCTTCCGTGTGAAATTCTACCCTGGTGATCCTGTACGGCTGCAGGAGGAGGTCACACGCTACCAGCTTTTTCTTCAACTACGTCGTGACCTCCTACATGGCCGCCTCTACTGCCCTCAGCCTGATGCAGCCATGTTGGCTGCATACATTGTCCAGGGTTAGTGATCTGTTGTACTGTATATATGATGTTAGTTGCCTACAATATCCAAGGTGAGCGATATTTTACTATGCAATTTTGGCTGCATATACTGTATTGTCCAGCGTTAGTGAGGATTTCATCATTCTGTGGTGTTGGCTGCCTACTTAAACCAATGTTAGGAATGTTTTATTATGTCTCCTATGTTGGCAGTATACTTTGTCTAGGGTTAGTGATGTTTCACTCTATCTGTAATGTTGGCTGCCTTCTTTGTCCAAGGTTAGTGATTTTTTACTCTGCCTCCTATGTTGACTGTATACATTGTCCATAGCTAAAGTTTGCTTTATGTATATATTGTCCTTTACTGTTGCCCCTTCAGTTAGACATCTTTGAGCATCATTGTTGCACAGAAATATGGCAGACTGTTTTACGATGTAATTAATGTGGTTAAAAAATATAATCTTAAGAGACAGGAATCACCCATTTAAGAGTGGAATGAGTGGAAATCATAGTAAAAATTTATATAACAAGTAGAACTATGTGATTTCTTACTGCATAATGAATCCTGTTTTTAGTAAAGGCTGTGATAACTTATTTTAACTGGTCCAGGTTTCCCATATGAACATTATCATCGTCATCATCATCTTAACCTCCTTTCCCACCCTAGGGCAGGGTGAGAAGTAGCGATGTCCAGACAGCCCAAATTTGCCCAATCCAATGGGCCAAACTTCCATTCACTCATCATTCATGCCCCTGG
The DNA here is from genome assembly GCA_018397915.1 of Birgus latro. Lineage (NCBI taxonomy): Eukaryota > Metazoa > Arthropoda > Malacostraca > Decapoda > Coenobitidae > Birgus > Birgus latro. The sequence goes on along the minus strand of JAGKTI010001609.1, from coordinate 37,436 downwards.
GATCCTGGCTGTATCAGATACTTCAAAAACATTCATCACGTTATGTAGCTTCTTTTAAACATATCTGATAGAGTCAGTCTGGACGCTGTCGCATTAAAATGGGGTGCCAAATCCCTGATCATGCACTTCTTACAATGTTTATCCAGCCAGATCGATCTCTTGTTAGTTCCCTAGCCTCACCGACTTCCAAACCTCTCTTCCTCACACACTCATCCACCATATTTCTCCACCTTCTTCTTGGCCTGCCTTGCCTCCTCCCTCCTTTAAATTTGCTCAGATATACCTTTTTCACCACTCTGTTGTTATCCATTCTCTCCACATGACCATACCATCTCAGTACACTCTCTTCGATTATGGTGTCCACAGACTTCCTCACTCCACATCTTTCACGAATCACATTATTTTGTATCCTGTCCATTCTCTGTACTACACATACATTCCTCAGCAGTCCCATCTCCACTGCTATCACTCTTGACTTTTCATTTTCATGCCACACCATAGTATCACATCCATATAAATATATCTCTCTCTCTGTCTATCTATATATCTATATATATATGTTGTTTATATATATGCTGTATATATATATATATATATATATAGATATAAATAAACTAACATATTTGAAGAGGTACACAGTGAGGCTGGGGGAAGGAGGCAGCCTTGTAAGTCTGGTGTGGAGGCCTTGTTGGGGTGTGGTGGTGGTGGTTTACGTGTTCTTGCTTTTCTGGTCAGAGAGTCTCTTGGTTGTCCTGTGTCTGTGATATATATATATATATACAGGGTGATTCACGAGTTTCTCCGGAAACTCTGGGAAATGCAAGCTTATGCAATTCTAAGCATAAAATACTCTATAAGTATAGGTATTTAATGTAATGGTTTACAAGTGGTGAAATTTTCAAATCTTACTTGTGAATGGGAGGCGCCCCATCATGTTGAAATATCATATGTCGCCGTGTCTTCGGAGGCACATCTTTAAGTAACAAGGGAAGTTCATCTCTGATAAAATTAACATAGACATCTCCTGTAAGCCTCCCTTCAAAGATATGAGGTCCAATCAGCTGGTTGTCAATCATATCGCAACACACATTAACTGAAAATCAGTGTTGAAAGTTCCGTTCAGCTGTCTCCTTGGGATTTTCTTTTGACCTCTAATGTGCATTACGAGTATTATGTGATCCACTGCGGGTAAGTATAGCTTCACCAGTGTATAAAATGTACTTGCACAGCTGAGGATGATCTGCTAGCCAAGTACAGCAATAAAGTCGTTGTATGTGATATGCGTACAGACCTTCCCGCTTTAATGTCCTCCATACCTTCACTTGTGGAACACTAAGTCGGGATGAAATTCTTCTTGTACTGATGCTAGGGCTGCGGTGTACCATTCCTACTATGCGTTGTACTTCAACTTGCCTCTCCATGTAGACGTG
>JAGKTI010001609.1:0-31016 GCA_018397915.1 Birgus latro | reverse complement strand
ACTACTACTACTACTACTACTACTACTACTACTACTACTACTACTACTACTACTACTACTACTACTAACTACTACTACTACTATTCGCTATTTATCAGTATAAAATAGGGTTAGGATGATAATTCTGATGATAATGACTGCTTGTGATGAATGGCTAGTTGCCATTGAAAATGAGTAAGAGTTCTTCTTAGCTACACACCAAGCATTTGCTAATATATGCCATCCCACCATTAAACCATAATTTATGAGGATGCTGGATAAGCAAGATGATTTTCATGTCATATTGTTCATATCATTTATGAAGGCTCCATTATGCTTGCATGTCTCGGCCTTTGTCACCTACTGGCGTATTTTTACTTAAAGTTTGTTAATAAGTAATATGTATTTAGTTGCATATCCTGTAATCTTCTGATGAAACTTAATGCATATATTTTTTAGATGAGTAATAGGTTGTTAGAACCCTCATTTGTTATACTGTATGCAGGATTGTATAACTCATTGTACAATATTCTGAATTATACTTATCGTAACTTATGTCCGGAGCAGGTGATGTTTTCTCTGTTCCCAGATGGCTTTGTACATGTTTTTTTGTTACTGGATAGAGTACATGGAGTATCATATAGGCTGTGTATTCATAATCACATATACATTTTAATGCTTTTAGTATTTTCATGCATTTTATAGCTAATTGTTGTTTAATAGCCATTACCCATCTTTTTATACTGTTGGGGCTGTGAAATAATTTTAAAGGCCCAAATAAATTTTTTTAGACATTATGAGATACAAGGTCCAGGTACATGCATAGTAATTTCAAAGACATTTCAATTTCTCATCCATCCAGCCTTAGGATTAATATATGGAACATTGCCAGTGAGTGCTGGTAAAAATGAAAGCAACAATAGGGAAAAACAGAAAAAACAGACATTTTGCCTTTGAAAAATGTAATGATATTCTTCTAATGAATGGGCTGCCTATTGTTCCTTTCAATTTCTCATCCATCCATCCATCATCCAATCCTTTGCTGCCTCATGAGGAGCGTAGAAGCCCAGGGCTAGGCAAGTAGGTCCTGTCATTTAAGATGAGAGTGACCAGCCTCACTCATCCTTGAGTGGCATTACGTGAGCAATAAACCCCAACCACCCCTTGGATATAAACCTACACAGGCTCAATCCGATTGGAGCGCCTTAATTATCCACTAAACTACAAGGGGCCATAATTTGGGTATATGGTTACCACCCAGCATAGTCATTGGTTTCGTGTTGTGCAGGAAACCATTTGGCTTCTCACTCAGTGTAGAGTCAGCCATAGGCCGAAGGAAGAGGAAAGAGTGAAGGAAAGAAAGGCAGAAGAGGGAGTGTAATGTCACCCATAGGCAGAAGGAAGAGGAAAGAATGAAAGACAGAAGAAGAAGGAAGGAAGAGAAGAAAGGTCAGACACCCAAAGCAGCGCTACATGGAGTGAGTGGATGGTGAACACCCCCACCTGCCAAATAAAATAAATGTAGGGTGTTTTATAAACATTCCCATTCCTATGCTAAGTTTTAGTTGTATTATGATAAAAATAAGCAGTTTTTATGCACAGTATCTGATCTTTATCACAGTATTTGTAATGGATATTAATGTACAGTTAGAGGTGTACAAAGATATCTTGCATCATATCTTGGTGTGTAGGTGAACTACTCAACTTAGGAGTTGACCACTTGCGAGTTTTGGGGTAAAAGGAAACTGAAAATATTGATAATGATAACTTTATTAGTATTGGCATAAATTGGTATAATAGTTACATGTGAGAATAGCCTTGACATAAAATCAGGTACTTGCTGAATGCTGTTATGCTTTGACTTAGCCATAAATATGGGAAGTGATAGCAATATCTCTAATACTGTGGCAAGATGGATGGTCATTGAGATTGTACTTTCCTTATTTATTGCTGAATAAAAACATAGAATTGTTCAACAAGTACCTGATATTGTGTCAAAAGTATTTTTGCACGATCTGTATCCCATTTTAAATGGAATTTATGCTGATACTATGAAAATGATCTCTGTTGGTATTTTCAACTTCCATGTAGTGCAGAACTTGCAAGTGGTCAGTGGGAATTACAAACCTGTGTGTGGTTAGGTGAATTTAAAAAATCTGAAGTGCATCTGCATCTGTTTTATAGTCATGTCAGGGAGTGAGATGATCCTTAACACCATAATGCATTGGTAGATACTTATTGCCATTGCATGGTTATTGTGTGCTTCCTTCATTTTTTTTTGTATGCAGCACAGTTATGTTTGCATTACTGTGTTATCCTCTTGAATTTCACATTTGATACTACTGCAGTGTGTTCATAAGTAGAATGTGGTGTCTTCTTTTCATATTGTCTATGAACTGAGCATTCTCAAAGCATCCATTTTTAGCCATTCAAAGGAGCCATGTAAAGATATCCAAATGTACAGTACAGTGTCTTGGTCTGAAGTACATGCTAATATCATAATACATTATGAAACTCATGTCAAGGAAGTTATTTTGAAAAGTAGTTTACTTGGCTATTGACTACATTTCATATCTTGCAGACCATTATCATTTAACTCGTCTGTGCTGTATAGTACTCAACAGATAGAATAGAGTATTTGGATACAGTATATTGCTGCTCAGTATGATGTAACATAATACATAGATAATCCTTTATAATTATAAAAAAATAGTACAATTGCCTTATTTTCATTTCTCCATACCTGATCTCTCCATGCAATTTATCAGGAGATTGATACAGTAGGTATCTGTGGGTAAATTATTAACTCTATTAATGCTATATCAGTGTAGCTGTATTCTTATCATTATTTAAGTCTGTACTGTAGTTTAAAAAGCTTGCGTCTTATTTTATACATCTTTTAAATGATTTGTTTATACTTTACATAATTTTACATGCTCTTTTATAGCAAACTAGTGCTTATTATAGTTACTTTTCACATGTATTGAATATGTATTTTTATCCCTCACAAAGTGAATAGTTTCCCTCCATTAGCAAATTTTTCTCCTGGTTTCTAATTTGTATCACCCCAGGTTTGTGGAGAGAGTCAGGCACAGTTGTGTTGTTTGATTTTTTTTTTTCCTTACAAAGTGATGCAACATTGTGCTGCTAAACCACCAATGTTGGCTGTAGTTAAACATAAATAATGTACCATGGTAGCTTAGAATCATGAAGATATGATAACATGACCCTGTTGGTTCAGTATCCATCTAAGCTTCTGATGCTTTAACCCCTTCAAGCTGGTGACATGTTGTTATTCTGTATTTATTCATGCTGCTTCCAAACAACTTTATTCAGTTTAGGGAAGACCTCTCATTTCAGGGAATTAATGAAAGTATATCTACCTCCCTGGTTTTGAAGGCTCAGCTATGTTGAATACAATTGTGGAGAGGTAGTGTGAATAAACTGTTTAAAGCATCACTGTATTGAAGGGTTTACCATCATGTCTAGTAACTTTAAGCCACCAAAAATGTAAAGTAGCTGTTCCGGCTCACCAAAATGAGTAATAAAAAATATATTTAGACCTTTATGCAACAAGTCATTGTTATATGTCAGGGATGTGCTCCAGAATGTATAAATTTTTCCATACAATTGATACTGTAATTTAAAGAAACTGACAAATCAGCTTTATATGTAGCAGTAGAACTTTTTGTAGGCAGCTATTCTGTAAAGTACTCGGAGTAAGTAGCATAAAAACAGACAATATATAACAAAGACTTTCTGTATAATAAGTGGATCTTGAGCCATATGGAGTAGTTATCTATAGTCAGTTTGTTTTCACCTGACGAAATTGGGCCACTGCCGCAACTTGAATATTTATTTGTGGGTGCACAAAATTTTGAACCTTGGTGGTGAGGTAGGAATGAATCTCCTTGGTTACCAGTCAAACCAACCCTCCATTCTGACAACATTGACCATCAGCTGAGCTGAAAGGGGTCTGGAATCTTTGTCAGGCTAGAACAAACATACTGTGGTCTCCCATGCTATCAGTTCTATAGGTTCATTGTTAGACTTGTCTTGAGTACTGCATCCTTTGGATGTTTTTGTAGCATTGAATTTATAATCTTATTATGGAACTGAACCTCAGTGCAGTTATGATGGTACAGTACTTAGGTTGGTATAATGGAAAGTACCATTGCAATTTATATCTTTATTCATGTTGGTCATTGCTTTTACCTTTTAAATTTGTAATTGCCATGTCTTTAATCTCTTCAGTATGGTGTCATGTACTGTAGTGTATTTTCACCATTGCCAGATGATTTCATTCACTTAAGGGGAACCTCCTAGTAGGGAAAAAGAGAAGGAGGGCTAGATATTAATGTTTCAAGTAAAAAAATACTGACGTGAATAATCCCACTGAAGATAGCAAAAATAGTGTAAAAACAGAAATCATGTGGCTGAAGAGGTTAAGCAAAATATTTTTCATTGCTAAGCCCTAGGCGAGCAAGGTGGAGGGTGGAGGGAAAGAGGGAAGGGGAAAGTGAGGGTAAGGAGGAGGGATGGGGTGGAGAGGTATATGAGAGGACAGGATTTGTGTGTGAGAGAGGGCAGCCTGATAATGGAGGATAGGGTGACATGGAGGTGGTTTGTATATGGCCACCCATTCTAGGATTAAGGCAATCTGACTGTGATAGACAGAAAGATAGGTAGGACTGATATACAGGATATCAGTTGCAGTTATATTTGAAGTTAGTTTGTCTACTCATCTGCATCCCTATCCTCATCCTCCCATTCACATATTTCATCATATCTCCTTTTTTCATTATCTTCACATATCCATCTGTCTCATGTTCCTTGATATATTACCTTACTGCATATGTATATGTTTCTTCATTTCTTCTTTCCACATGGCACCTCCATCACTGATTCATTATTTGCTTTTCTCTTGAGTCATCAGATGGGTAATTTATGCTATCCAATAGCTCATCAACTTTAACTTGACCTAAATTTGAGATCTTTCTATGTGGAATGCTGAGCTGTAACAAGAGATTAATGCTAGAATTTGGTGGTAGTCACTAAAATGTGCTATAGAACAAAAATAGAGCCTCATTGTTGATTTTTCTGCTATTGAGCAGAAAATAAGTTGAAAAAAGACAAAAATTTCTGCAAGTTAAACTGGATGAACTGTGGTCCTCTTTTGCTTCAGCTTTTTAAATTGTATTTTCTCCTTACTCATTGTATTTCTTCGCACTTCACATCGCTACATTGTGCCATCTTTCAGTCTTTCACTCCAACCACTTATAATTCACACGCATCTCGTCATTCGTTCCTTCCACTCAGTTCAACCACTCATCTCATTTCCTGAAGCTGTTCCTTTGAACACACTCAGGCTCCTCTGACTCACTCCCAGATGAATAAAAACCTTTTGAACTAGCTGCAGGAAAATATTCAAGTTGTCTTGTACAGGAGAGGGGTAATGGTAACAGTTTCAACTCTGTGGCTCATATGACTAGCTCTTACCAGAATAAATTTTTCTCTTGATAGCTTGAAGAGAATATTTGAGTTGTACCTGCTATGAAATGGTTAAGTTTTATTTCTTTTTTATTGGGATTGCTGTACTATTTCTGTACTATGACCATTGTTTATTCTTCACTTTCTCATTTGAAGTCATCTTGTCAATTTTTCTCCCTCAGTCAGATGATCTAGTTTTTCATTTCTGTTTTTCTTTACTTCTAAATGGTTTTTGCTGAGTTTAAGCAGGACCTGTAGTGGTGAAGAAGTTAATCAGAGCTACATATGCTTCTCAGTTAAAAAAGCCTCTCCTAAAGGAATGTTGGAGCATTCCAGCCAGATGGGACATCTGTTATGCTGGAGATATTTAAAAAAAAAAAAAATCACTTTAGTAATTTTCCTACAAACACTTACCATACATTAAGATAAATCCATGCACAAGTAAAATAATCTAGATACCCACAAATGAAGCAGACTGGAAGACTCTAGCTGCATCCATTCATGCACAATGATGAATTGAAGATATTGTAATTATATTTGCCTGTAGATGCATGCTTGGCTCAGGTTTGCTGGAAATAGTCATTACCAGGCAGTGTGCAAAGGAGGTTGTGTTACCTCATTTCTGTCTACTCATCAAGCATAGATACACATTCCATGTCACAAAGAAATGCAGAAAATTTGATAAACTAGCCAAGATTCTGGACGATATACTTCAACTTCCAGAAAGATGTGTTGCAGCCAGAAGCCTCTGGAAGTTGGAAGCATAAAAAAAAAAAAAAAAAAAAAAAGGCATTGGATGAAGTTGTTGATCATCCACAGTGCACTTGTCCACTTAATCCAACACAGTTTAATTAACATGAGAGTGAGCCATATGAACCTATGAGTGTTATTACTGAAACCATTAACTCCTTCAGTCCAGTGATGTATTATTTCTTATGAGTCTCGAAGTGTGTAAACTGATGATTTTATTCAGTTTTGGGAGGATCTGTGGCTGTGGAAAATTTATGAAAAATGTATTTTACTACTCCAATTTGAAAAATTTAGCCTAGTGTTAATACAGTAATCTGAAGATAGTAAGAATAAGATACAAAATATGACACTGGACTGAAAGCGCAAACCCTGGTATGATCAGAATAGCTTTGGTAATCAGGTCCAGCTAATTCCAGATAATTGTATTAACACCATGAGGGCTCAAATGCACCTGTTCAGTTTTTAAAAAGTTGCAAAATAACTTTACACTGATGAACACAATGTCTTTGTGCATTCATACAAAAGCTGCATTAGTGGTGGATGAATTTGCTTGAAGTTCTAGCCCAAATCTAGACAAAAAAGTGACGACCACCGAACAGCTATAACAATTGTGAGTTTCTTAAGTCAGGTGTCCCTCAGGTTATGCAGGTGAGAGTGAGTCAGAAAATGTTGCTATTGTCACCATTATCCCTCTCATAGTCAGAATACCCCTAGTATTCCACTCCAGTTAATCTCAAGCAGTTTTATTAAGATGAGAGTGATTTATAGGAGTCTGAGAGTGCTAAGCATCTTTTTTCCCATTCCATTTGCTTGTGCATGCATTTTAGCTACTTTCACTGTCTTTATCAACCCTTTCAGTACATTTTTAAAATTATATTAATGCTCTCCAGATTATTTTATTTTAATTTTTTAATTGGAGGGTAGATACAACCTTCTTTAACTGCTTCAGTATGATGGTGTCCTTTTACTTTAGTCTTGCTATACAATTTCATTCAGGTTAGAAGAGGTTGTTCAGTCTATAGGAATTAGATACAGCCTTTGAAATCCTTCCTTTACTCAGGCACTCTGCTAAACTCTGTAAATTTTTGGTAGTAGGAAGAATTAAAAAAAAAAAATTATTGAAGGGATTAATACAGTATAAAGGGAAGTATTTAAGGGATCAATATAAGGGATTAATCTCTTGCCTAAGTTTTAATATTTTCTCTAGATGATTTTATTTAGTTTTGGAGAAAGTTTTTAACTGAAGGGGTGAATATAGCCTTCATTAAACCCTCCGTTTCCATGCACGAGGGCATTCTCCTAAGCTTCGTAAAATGTCAGGTAGTAGCAAGATTGAAATACAGGAGCATGTCACTGTGTTGAAGGGATTAACTTGTTCAGCCCAGGCATGTCATTTTTTATTTTATTCTTGCTGCTTTCAGAAGCTTTGATTTAGTTTAGGAGTGACTTTCTGAACTGGAGGAATTAGATATACAGTAGTCTTCATTAACCCATGGAGTGCAAGTTACAGCTCCAGTTATGCTCATGGGGAAGTGTGAGCTACAGTTCATGCTGTGTCTAGCAAACCCCCACTTCAAAATTGTGCCTTTGGGATGCTCCTTGGGTGGGTAATTGCACACTCCATGGGTTAATTCTTTCAGTACAAAAGGCTTTTCCCAAGGTGAATAAATCTGTCTTGAAGTACCAGGATTAAGCTTAACTCTATTCAGATTCAAAGAGTTAATTTCTCCTTCAGCTGCCCAGTCAACGCACACTGTAGTTCATCCTCCTCAGCTGTTTTGATTCAGTGACATACAGTATTTCTTATTTTCAGAGCTGGGCACTTCCGCAATCACTTCCACAAACTGAAAACTCTGCAATTGTGGAAGTGTGATTTCATTAATGGATGTGCATTTGCGACAAATTTTATGAAAAATTCCGGTTTTGCATTTGCAGTACAGTACTTCCGCAAACGCAAACCTGCCCAACCTCCGAGAACTTTGAGCGGTTTGTTTTTATGAAAGGCAGCATGGACCTGCTCAAGATGGAGTTGTCTCAGTTGTTGGAGAAGTCTGATTGTGACTGAAGAGTGAAGCCTGAGGGGGTTAGAACCGTGGAGTAGAGGTGGACTGGTGTGTCAGCTTGTCAAGTGTGATCTGTGAAGTGTAATAATTTAATTTATTTATCTACAAAAGCGAATGATTTACCCTTTTTCTGTAGTAAAAACAGTCTGATATACTAATAGAATAATACTTAAAATATACATACCTGTATTTTAGTTTTACTGTAAATATAATTTTATATATACCATTCAGTATTACAGACAATTTCCAAACTTCATAAAGTCACCTATTGTTAGTCAGAGAAGGGTAAATAAAGATATAATTGTAGTGGATGAGTAACTAGAGATGATTTTTAACCCCTTGATTACAAAAAATATTATCCTAAACTTAATAAAATCCTCCGATGATATCTACTATAAAATGAAACTGATGCCGTGGTACTGAAAGGGATACAAATGATTTGCATTTGTGTTTGCATTTGCAGAACTGCAAATTTCAAGAAGCTTGCAGATTTGTGGTTGCTGAAGATAATAGTTTGAGTTTGCAGATTTGCAGTTGTGGAAGGTAATACAGTAGTTTGAGTTTGTGGATTTGCGATTGCGGATATTAATAGTTTGAGTTTGCAGATTTGCATTTGCGGAAGTGAATTTTCGTTTGCGGTGCTCAGCTCTGTCTGTTTTACTGTTGCTGTTTCCAGACAATTTTATTCACCTCAGAGTAGAGCATTTGAACTGTTGGGGTTATGTAAAGCCTTCATTAATCCTTTCAATATAGTACATGTGATTCTTTTAAAGAACCGGTAATTGGAATCATCTATAAACAGAAAGGATGAAATTGAAAAGGGTAAAATTGGACTGAAGGGGTGAACTTGGCAGATATTTTGCCATTTTTACAGCTTATCTAGTTTCCCTAGCTCAGTTTCAGGATAAGAAAATACTGTACCATGAATCTGCTACTTTACATTTTTTGGGGGGGATGGGGACATGATTCATGAACATTCAAGATGAAAAATTACAATTTTATGCCAAGTTGAAATACACTGTACATTAGTCCAATCTGAACCCACTGAATCTAATGACTTAGTTTTAACTATGTTCCTGCTGTATCTAAATGATTTTTGTTAATTTAGGGAGGACCTCCCACATTGATAAGCTTCATGAAGACAATATTTGACTCCATTTGTTGCAAAATTCTAACCTGAGCTTTATTAACTTATCTAGTACAGTAGCCGCAACAGGAAAATAAGAAAGGGTATCTCATTGAAGTGATGAGTTAATCTCTTCATCCCAGTGACATTTTATTTTTTTTTACCCAAAGAAAAAAAAAAATTTAGATTTGAGATGCTTTTTCAAACTGGAAGGGTTAGGTATAGCCTTCATTAATCCTAACTACCAAACAGTACCCCAAGCCAACTAAAGTTTTCTGAAAATAACAAAAATAATGTATAAAATGATGCCATCGAAACAGTAAAGCCCCAACCACTGACTAGCCATACTGCTCCCTCCTCCCCTCCACCAGGACCACCGAGGAAGCCAGCTGTACCTTGGCCTCAACCATACGGGAGTCCTAACTTTCCAGGGCTCCCGCAAGACACACCACTTCCGCTGGCCTGAAGTTCAGAAACTCAACTATGAAGGCAAGATGTTCATAGTTCATCTCATCTTTGCAGAGGTAAGGGCCAACACCTTCATATCTGAAACCTTGGTTGCAGTCTCTCTGTGTTTTCTGTTATTGAGAGTGAGGGTGATAGTTGTGGTAGTGTGAGGATTGAGCATTGTGCTGGCAGTGTGAGGTAATGTGATGATGGGGCTTATTTGAGGATGTTGAAGATGGTGATGTGAGATTGATGCTGGTGGTGGTGGCTTGAGAATAAGTGTGAGGGCCGTGCTTTTAGTGTGTGGTTGGTAGTAGGATATTGTTTTTACTCTAACCTGGCCTAAAATTGCCATCTCTCCATCTTGTATACTGAATTTTAACAATAGATTAACACTGAAATATGGCCCTAGTTATGGAGTGCTATGGAAAAAGTGTAGAGCTGTAGCACTGGCTTTTTCTGCTACTGGGATTTGAAGTAAGCTGCAAAATTTTGAAAACCTGGGCCAACTTAGGGTGAAAAGAGTATAGTTGGATGAATAGTGTTGATGGGGGTGAATGATGAGAGTGGTGGTGGTGCATGGCTTTATGTATCATGAGAAAGCTGAACACTTCAAGAGATGGATTGCATGGATTTAGGGTTCAAAGGAGGCATTGGAAAATCAGTATACTATACAGGTCTGTAGAACCTGGAAAAGATTTTAAGAATGCATTTTTTAATTAGTTACATGTCATTTAAATTGTTTTTAATTATACTGATTTCATAACTACACTGATATGTTTTGCACGAAAGACAATGTTAGAGTGAGATGTGGGAACTTCTTGCACAAACTGAAACATTATTAGACCTCTGAATAATTCCCAATTAATTTCTCTAGTCTTTCTTGACCCCACCAGCTTGATGTGTTTTTAAATAAAAGCCTTGATACCTCAGGAAGACTTTATTAATATTAGGGCCGACCTGTAGATGTGAAGGGGTGGCGGAAGTCTCTATACGACTGACTTGTTCTCTTTTTTTATATCCAATCCTGTCATTTTGATTACTCATATGATAAAGTGTAAAGTCTTTTGAGGTAGATTATTTGAAAATATTTTGTTGCCTGTTTTAGTTTGCTTATTACGCTCATTGCCATGTGTTTATCTTATTTTATTTATTGCCTTATTCTTGGTGATATTTATATGCATTTTCTGTTTAACATTATTGTTTACCTTAGTCAGTGATTTTATATTCTTTAGACTCAGATGTCATTTGACCTTTGCTTAAAATGTTTTGACTTTTACAAGACTGTATTTGTTTCACTGAATATTTTTAGATAAGCCTCAAGGTTGTGTGTGCTGATGCTTCTCCCTGTTTACCATGCTGCTGCTAGGATGCCAGAACCAAGGTAAGAACAGTGCTTTGCAGCTGTATACATTAGTTCAGTGAAAGTCGTGTCCATACCAAATGCTGGAGATTGCAGGGGGATAGCACTACGCCACTGTAACCCATATAATATTTTGCATGCAATGGCTTGCATCCAGTAGGGTTACCTACATGCATTACAGTAATGCAAAATTCCTTCCCACATTGCCCACACCAGCAAGCATTTTGTGTGGATTGGGTCTAAGAGTTTTTCTTTTTTCTTTCTTTCCCTTTTTATGGTTCATTGGCAGAATAAGACAATATTGTGGCTCTGAATCCTTTCCATAACACTTTTTCATGACTAGCATCATATTCTAGTGGCCATTCATCTATTCATCATCCAATCCTACATTGCCTCATGAGGAGCGTAGGAGCCTGGGGTTAGGCAAGTTGGTCCTGACATTTAAGATGAGAGTGACTAGTCTCACTCATCTGTGAGTGGCATTACTTGAGCAATAAACCCCAATCATCCCTTGGATATAAACCTTCATTGGCTCAGTCCAATAGGAGTGCCATAATTACCCACTAAACCACCAGGTGCCAAAATTTGGTTATACTGTATAGTTACCACCCAGCATAGTAAACGGTTTCCTGGTGTACAGGAAACCATTTGGCATGTCACTCAGTGTAAAGTCACCCACAGGCAGAAGGAAGAGGAAAGAATGAAGGAAAGAAAGACAGAAGAGGGAGTGTAAAGTCATCCATAGGCAGAAGGACAGGGAAAGAATGAAGGAAAGACAGAAGAGGTTGTAAGGAAAGAAGGATGGGGGAGAGGAAAGGGCAGACACCCGAGAGCAGCACTACATCGTGTGAGTGGATGGTGAGTGCCCCCCCCTACCACAGATATTTTAGTGTTAATCTCTAATTACAACTCAGCATTCATGGTAAGTTGTTAATTTTATGTATATACCTGTATATATATATATACAGTATATATATCCTTCTGCCTGTGGGTGACTCTACACAGAGTGACAAGCCCAATGGTTTCCTGTACACTGGGAAACCATTTACTGTGCTGGGTGGTAACTATACAGTATAACCAAATTTTGGCGCCTGGTGGTTTAGTGGGTAATTACGGCGCTTCAATCAGACTGAGTCGGTGAAGGTTTATATCCAAAGGGTGGTTGGTGTTTATTGCTCACGTAATGCCACTCAGGGATGAGTGAGACTGGTCACTCTCATCTTAAATGTCAGGACCAACTTGCCTAGCCCTGGGCTTCTATGCTTCTCATGGGGCAACGTAAGATTGGGTGATGGATATACTGTACATATACGTATATATTTGTGGCAGGTGGGGGTGCTCACCATCGACTCACTCAATGTATTGTTGCTCTCAGGTGTCTGCTCTTTCCTCTCTTCCATCTTCCTTTCCTTCCATCCTCTTCTGTCTTTCTTTCCTTCATTCTTTCCTTGTCCTTCTGCCTATGGGTGACTTTACACTCCCTCTTCTGTCTTTCTTTCCTTCATTCTTTCCTCTTCCTTCTGCCTGAGGGTGACTCTACACAGAGTGACAAGCTAAATGGTTTCCTGTACACCAGGAAAGCATTGACTGTGCTGGGTGGTAACCATATAACCAAATTTTGGCACCTGGTGGTTTAGTGGGTAACTCAGGTGCTCCAATCAGATTGAGCCAATGAAGGTTTATATCCAAGAGGTGGTTGGGGTTTATTGCTCTCATAATGCCATTCAAGGATGAATGAGGCTGGTCACTTTCATCTTAAATGTCAGGACCAATCTGCTTAGCCCCGGGCTTCTACACTCCTCATTGGGCAACACAGGATTTGGTGATGTATTTATGTATGTATGTATGTTAGGAGTGTTATAGGAAGGTGATGTGGAGAAGCCAGGTAGGGATAAAGTTTTTTGTTCTCTAACTTTTGTCGCAGCATATCACCTGCCAGTAAACACATTTCTGTGTCATTGCAATTTCCTGCAGGGGTTTTGTAGTGTATTGTAGACCTGAAGTGTGCTTGAGGTAAACTGTACCAGTAAGTTGCTGTCACCATCCTCACTTGGAAAATAGGTATCACTTGTCACTGTAAAAGAGCACAGGTAACAAATAACCTGGCACTGCTCCAAACTGATGCAGTTGATGTAAGCTTGACAGAGCATGATATTTGGCACCTACTTTGTAATTACTCAAGGTTTAGATAATTTTCACTGTGAAAGGTGACCGTACGTACTATCACGAGGAAATGTTTGCCTACAGCTCCCTGCCAGCATGATGTTTAAGAACATTTCTCCATCCCAGGTAAAAAATTTTCATGTAACACCTTCATTGCCACAGGCAGCAGGGAAGTGTCAGCAAAATTTTGGTTATGATAGTACCTCAGATCTCATATTAAAGCAGAGCCAGTGGTGGTCCACCATATATCACTGAGTTGCACTGGACAGTAAGTCCTTGTTATAGAATGCTTTTTTTGTGTGTGTCCTTTTTTACATTTATGTATACAATTAATTTAAGAAAGATTGCCAGTTAAGTTCCATTGCTAGCTATAAAGCTGTTTTATCATTGTCCCTCAGTTTACAGTACCCTCACTGGTTGTATGAAAATATTTGTGATATTTTGGAACATATTCCAGTCGTATAACAAGGACTTACATTATTACATCACCAACAGCATATCAGCTCATTATATTGTAGCTTCTTATGCAAGATTTAGTTGCCACTTCTCTTACATTATCTCTGTTGCACTTGCAGAAAAAGCACACAGTAGGATTCAAGTGCCCCACAGCCTCCGCGTGCCGGCACCTGTGGAGATGCGCAGTCGAGCAGAGGCTATTTTACACGTAGGTTGCTTTATTGGGATAGTGCCACCGTAATGGATGATGTACTGAAATTTGCACTCGTAGGCTTTGCTGTGCTAAGAACAAAAAGTGAAATTGTTTGCGGAGTATGATTTTATGCATTTAAGTATTTTACTCTTAGTTACTCATCCTGTAACATATGCCATCTTTGTCAGAGAAAGACATGTGCCTGTTTGGTGATGAGCCATTGTAATTTTTTTATAACTTTCTTCCTGTATTGTGACTTTCATTATTTAATTAATCCATCAGTCATAATACCTCCTGCTGAAGAAAGAGAACCTTTAAAACAATAACTGTAGTTGAAGTGGTAATAATAAACTGTTTTGTAGTACTGTATAGGAAATGAAATGAGCCCGGTGCATCCCCCAGGAAAGCTATGGGATATGCATCATTGAGTCCTTACTTTGGATGAACAGACAAGACTTCAGCCATCATGAGGGAAGATTGCAAAGATTGGTGAGACATTTTAACTGATAATGAAAAGCAGTGAATCCCTTTATCAGCTCTCTACCCTGAAATGATTTCTCATGTCACCATTCATAGCTCCTTTGTGATGTCATAAGATGACTTAAAGCTTCTCCATCAGAGTGCTAGGAAATGAAGACTGAAAAATTATGGTATTATACTTATTGAACATGTGTACTACTCATTTAATATGCTGTTTGTTATGTATCATCAATTTGATATGAATTTACTGAACATCACTCCTCACTAAGTGACACACTAAATGCTGTCTTGCAGCCTAGGAAGCCAGTTACCATGTTGGGTAATAACCATTTAGCAAGATGAACACCTGGTTGTGTAGTGCGTTAAGGTATGCAATTGGATGTGGTCCATAAAGGATTACTGTACATTCGAGGGATGGTCAGGGCTCACATAATACCGTTCAGGGATGAGCAACTGGTCACTCTTGCCATCAGTGTCTGGACTAAGATGTTCAATCTCTGTGCCCCTGATGAGACAGTAACAGATGGATGAGAAATAGAAAAACATACAGTAGGTAGACAGAAGGTAGATAGACATTTGTTTTACTGTAATAACATTTTTGCAGTACAGTAATAGCATATTGGTAAAAGTGTTATGACACCATTATTAAAGTACTAGTACAATTTATCACAGGTATGTGTTTGCATTTTAGTTCTGTTATAGGGATGTGATGTTGGACCACTTAAGAGCTTTAAATTATAACATCACTATCATTTCTTATTTGTTATCTTATAACATAGTGCAGATCTATTGCTTTAAGCTGTACTATACAGTAACTGGAATCATCTCATTCTCAGTTTTTCATTTCCCTCTTTGAAAATGGTACTCTTCTTGTATTGTCGCACCTTAGGATAGTCATATGATTTAAAATGATGGGCGAGGTATCAGTGAAAGATGATAATATTGTATGGATTTCATATTACAGTGGTTATCCTTAATGAAGTTATGAGTTTTGATGTTGATTTCATTTCACTTCTACTTGTTCCATACCCTTAAAAAGCTGCCAGAGCATTTATGGTCAAGTAGCAACACTTGTTCATTCTCTTGAAATAAAATCTCTTGTCATGTGATCCTTTCTCTTCAGCAACTTTCGTTCTTATTTTGTAGGAAATTACTCAGTATTTACTCTACATTAATGATGGCTGAAAAAAATAGGATAATGGTTGAATTTTATTTAATTTTCTTTTTTGTGAGGGAAGGAGCAAGTGAATGGTCACCCTTGCCTTGAGTTCCTGGACTAAGTAGCCCAACCCCAGGCCCCTACACTGTCTTAGGGGTAATAAAGAATTTGGTGAAGAATAGATTTTGAAATAATTATTTATCTCCTCACAGCTTAGAGAACTCCAACAAGCAAGGAGTAGTGGTGACAGGAGGTTCTTTCTTCTCTCGTGGGTCAAGATTTCGGTATGCTGGTAAATGTGAGAGAGAGGTAATGGAAGAGAGTTCAGGCATCTTACGGGATCCTCCTCCAGTCAACCGGGTCTCACTCAGGAACTTTGGTCGATCCACATCCCTCCCCACTACGCCTGCTGATTCTGACACTTATGATGGTAGGGGTTATGATTAGATTTTAGTGCAGTTCATGATACAGATAGCTCTCTGCATTTTGCAGTGATGTAAAAGCAGTTAGACAAAAATAATTCTCCATTATTTACTAGTTCGTCACTTCTTCATGTGCGTCATGTAAATAAGTTTTAGGCTTCATACATAAATAATGGTACAGGTACTGTATATACGTAAATCCATTGGTACAACTTTTGTTAAGAACAGTTGGCAGAGGGTTGGGTTTTGAGAGGGTATAATGCTAATGATTTGGAGGGGTCTAGTCCCAGGTTACTTTTCCCATAAACCCTCTTATTCCTCATAGGCAAGTTCCTCTGATGTGTGATTTTTCTCAGCCCCAGAAACTGTGTAAGAAGAGAACTGAAGTAGCAATATTGCAATATGCTGTACTGCTGTATGCCTAAAGCATTCCATACATAGAGGTTCAGTGCAGCACTGAATATGGATTGTCCACATTATTAGTACCACCTGGTTGATATAACAAAAGCCACCAATGTTTGCCAAGTTGCTTGTAGAAATAATAATGACTCACAGTTATTTGGTACTGCTTAATATTCATAATTGTCATCATCTTAACTTCATTTCCCACTTTTCACATGGCATAAGGAGATCCCAAGCAAGGCTGTTTGATTCCAGTAGGGACACAGTGCAGAGGAGATAGGAAATCTCTATACCATAGAAGATGAGAGGTGCTTGCAACATATGAGTAATTGCTGGGCATTGAGGTTGCCACATCCCTCCATCAAGACAAAGACAGATGTGAGGCTGCTTACTGAGTGCTTAGCAGTGAAGTACCACATCCCTCTGTCAGTGCACATGATAAAAATTATACAGTGTTGTACAGGAGAGGTCTAATGGTATCCTAAATAGTAAAAACAATTCATGATATTCCAAGAAAATTAATCTGTTTTCATATGAATATGTACAGACTGTAATAACAATACTTCCTATGTATAAGGTAGAAATTTGTCACTAGGAAGTGATATACATTATTGGATTGCATCCACATGTAAGCACGGGTGTTAACTTGGGATAGGGCCAATAAGCATTTGCAGTACAGGGTACTCATCATCTATGGTGTTAGATTGTTCTGCATAGAATGAGACTAATTCTTTGCTGATGGAGTGTACGAAGAGAAGTTTTTAGCCATTATACTTACCAGAGTACAGTACTTCGGTTGTCTATAACAAGATGCCTTAATCCTGTAAAGGGTGGCCTCAGACAAACCGCCTCCATGTCATCTTGTCCTCTGCCATTAGGCTACCCTCTCTCCAACTCACACACCCCTGACTCATGTATCTCTACTCCATCCCACCATCTTATATTTGGTTTTACTGAATGCAAAAGTGTATAATGCAGCATGACAGCTGCAGGAACTCAGGAAAAGTACCTCAGAATATTAAAGGATATAACAATAGTTTATTTGAGCAAAGCATGTCATATTCATTGTTACTGTCTATATGGATGGGTTATTGTCCAAAGCGAGACAGAAGGTGGGTTTGCAAACTATAAAACTCAGGTTGGGTTCTGTAAACTCTTTCATCCAGTGACATAGGCCACATCCTGTGATGTAAAGCTCTGTTGCACACATCTCCCTCAGTTCTTCCCTTTACCTGCCATGTAGAACAATGCATACTTATGAATACCCTTTAGGTTCTTTTTTTTATGTGCACAATGTTTCACACTCACACAATGCACATGGTGTGATTGTGCCACACCAAACCAATCACAGATCCCTCTGACCAGCAAAGATACATTTGTAGGTTCATAAGCTTTAGTGAAAAGTAATAAGTGATAAAACTTGTGGACAGAAGGTGGGAAGGTATTAACTTGTGTGGGAAGTTAAAGTGGAATATTGGGTGGAAAAGAGTCCTTTGGGAGGAGGACCATAACTAAAATACCATTTCTTGTGTAGTGCTTAATGGGAATTTATGTTGAGGGTACTACATGTACCAAAGTATTGTTTAAATAATGACCTGACTGAATTTTTAAGTATTTATGTGATTCCAGAATTTTATAAGAGTATGGTAAGCTTCTCTAATTGGAAAATTAATAATTTGGGAAGCCCATTTCCCCAGGCATTCTATATCTTTTTCAGCTGTTTATATAATGCTATAGATGATCTTAAATAAACCTGTTGGATGTTTAGAAAATGTGCTTTGTAGTGGATAGTTGGAGCTTGTCGGTTCACTGTACAGTATTATATTATACAGTAGTAGTAGTATTCAATCTTATTGCACCTTTGCTCATAGTATAGTTCTTATTCCAGAAAGGAACATTACCACCTGCAGCACTGTTATTGCATTTCCAGCTACACTTAGGTCCGTTTTCTTGTTGGTTGAAGAGGCCTCTTAGCACCTCTTCTTTATCGGTTTAAATCTACATATGTTGTATTAGTATTTCTTTATGTTATTTGTTCAATTTATGTCAGTATTAATTAGCCCTAAATACTATACAAGACATCAGAAAGGTGTACAACGTAAAAAATACAGTTAAGGAAGAGGTGTTTGAAGGTCTCCTAACTCCACGAGAATACGAACCCTAATCGTTTTGGTGCTTCTCATTTTAGCAGTAATAAGTCGTGTCCATCGCCCGCTTCCATACATAGACCGAAGCAGTAGTTTGGACGAGGATGTATTGTGTGGTGCCGATACTGGATCTCAAGACTCGACTGATGGGCTAAATCATGTAAATGGTGGTTGTGGAGGTGAGTTTACATTATTGTGGCTGTGATTGCAGCATAGCATTCAGGGACTTGAGTTTTAACATTCCACTGTTCTTAGCTCAACACTTATGGCATGGTTACTACCTTCATCCTTGATGCATCATATCAGAGGCAAATAATTTCTGATAAAGAAAGATATCAAATGTCTCTCAGTTTAGGAAGGTTCACCAGTGGAGGGCAGTGAGATATAGATGTGGTGGAATATTTAAATAAACACTTGTCCCTGAGTTTTCCATACAAATACAGGAGAGTAATGCTGAGAACAGCAAGAATGAATCTTTTACTGATTTCACAAGCATGTGTTGCAATGAAATTTTGTCATACTATGCATTCCAGTTGTGTCAGATTATCCATTCCAATCCATCATAGAATGAAGAAAGGACTCTGTCTTCGTGTGATTTTATGTTTCATCTAGTTGTATCAGTTTTTGCCTTTTATGTTTGGGAATATTGGCAAATATTTTAAAGATGTTAGTCTGGGCAGTGGGTTGATGCAATGATGATAACAAAGATCATAAAAAGGCTGTTTTTGCTAGTTTGCTCTACACTGTATAAGATGGTAATTTTAACCTCTCCATTTCAATTATCTCTTGTATTGATTTATTCTTGGTACCTCCAGGTGATTTAATGGAACTTGGGGACATCTCTGCTGGTAAGGGAGTCAGTGAAAGCTATGTCTAGTACCTGCACTTTGAAAAGTCTTTTGTAATATGATTGAAATTGTTTGGAGATGGCAAGAATAAATGAAAATTATACCACTGGAGTGAAAGGGTTAATAAATAGCATCACGTAATTCAAGTATTGTCCTGTACAAGTAAGTAATGGATGTACCCCCCTTCATCAGGGACATGCCCATCTAATCATTCTTTACAATACTTGACCACATTTTTAAAAGCCGTTTTAGAGATGATGGTCATCAATTCATGCTCTGCTTCACTCAACCAGATCTGTGCAATCTGTGTATGTAAATTGCTCTTTGTGAAAGACATTATTTGAAAGTAAGTATGGGAAAGAGTAAAGTACCAGTAATGGTTGTTGTAAGAGAAAATTAATCAATTATTGTGTGCTAGTGCACAGAGAAAGGCTTGAAATGGCAGGAGATTTTAGGTAACTTTGTGTTACTAATAGAGAAGAAATGAAAGTGTGACAGAAGTATGAAAATATGAGTGGTGGAAGAATGGTAAGTGGCTGATGGTATTACAGGCATAATATGGAACAGGATTTCTCGTATTGGTTGAAAGATGAGTTATTTTTGTTGAGTGCCCACATATTCCATGCCGACTTGTGAATTTGCCTGGGGCTGAATACAGTAATCTGATTTTGGTCATTTGATAAAATGAAAATATGGCTCTGCATGGAATAGTTTAAGATCCTATTCCATAATTGGGATGATTGTAGGTATTTCAGCTGTATGATATTATTCCAGTTGATACTTGTTTTACCCTTAATATACCTTGTATATGGGCCTACTACAGTGCCCCTTCTGACTAGATGGAAAGACACAAGTGCAGCTTCCATCTAGGAATCAAATCTCTATGCCTTGCTACGGTGAGGCACACCGTCCACTGTAAAGGAACATCAGTTCATTTCACAAGATGACCCTGCAGGGGCACTTGCATGCCTGCTGTTGATGGGTCTGCTCTACTACCGCTACTGTTAGTGAATATAGTCTGTGAGGATCCACTTCTGAGGGATGATTGGGGGTTTATTGTTCATGTAGCACTACTGGAGCAATAGTGACTGCTCATTCACTTTAAATGTGATGACTGAGTAGCATAGCCCCATGCCTTTATACTCCAGATGGGACAATCCCCTGTACTGGGTTGGATGTTGGATTTATAGATGAATTGTTTTATCCTCACGTAAACCTTTTCTTCTTAGGTCCTGGTGCTGCGTACTGCCCAGAAGCCACATTGCCTCCTCTCTCCCTTCTTGAGCCTCTACTAGAAGCTCAGGAGAACAAGTCAAGATCATCCTCCATTCTTGACTCCAGTTGTATGTATCATTTTCTGTTCGTTCCAGTGCCTTGAGTTTGACATGCTTGACTTTGAGGAATAGTGTAGGGTTCCATGCTCGGCTTCCTGCGAACAAATCATACCCAACACTGTATCCAGCAGTTGCTTAAAACTTGACTTTGTGGTGAGAAGTAAGTGGATTGCTGCAGTGGAAAGCATAGTGATAAAACTCAAATAGTAAATATGGGCATGTGTTTCGTGCATGTTAACCATAATTCATATCAGGTCGTCATACATTAACATGGTACAGGATGTGTTAACTTTTCATTTTAGAAGAATACAACAGTTTGCACTCTACCAGTGAATGCTGTATAATAGCTTATTCTTTTAGAGAGGAATTTTCAAATCCTCCTATCTTAACTAAACTTGATGAGAATCAAATAACTCACATCTTCACATGAATAGACCCTTCTGAAAAAAACTACCCTGGCATATTACACTGAATTGTGCTGTATGTTGTGGATTGATATACCATTATTTAGCTTCCTTACTCTACATCTTCGTACCACATACATATCAATGAAGTTCTTGTCAAAAGTAACAACATTGCTGTGCAGACAGTGTTGGGTTGTATGAAATGGGCAGTGAATGTAGGGTGAGAAGGCAATTGCATAGGGCTTGTAGTTCAAGTTTGTTGCATCCACAGTTCAACTCTTGACTAGTTGGCCAAGCAATGCCATGGTGTTGCTGAGGGAGTAGAGTGAGCTTGCATTTGGTGCATTTTGCAGGGCTTCGGTACTTAAGAGTGAATCATGCGCCTGTGAGCTACCAAGTACTGTATCTTTTTATTTGATTTAAAGATTTTGTAAACAAATGAAGTTTCATGGCTGTTTGAATATTAGGCTTATTTGCCATTCAATTGGGTATACCTGTATTATCCTTATCTTCAGGATTTTTTCCATACACAACATTTGTACTTTTATCCTCCAGGTCTTCAGTTTAGGAAACATTTGATTTATTATTTTCTTAATGTAACACTAGGGCTCTGTGTTGGCTTATTCCTGGATGCATCAGCGTCCTATTTATTAATCTACGGGTTCTTTAGGGAAGAGAGTTTTTTTTTCATCAAACTGATCTCCTTACTACTGACCATTATCTCCAATAACTAAACAATGTTCTTGATTACTGAACACTTTCTGGTAACAAAATGCAGTTCTCTACAGGTAGTGAAGTGAATTTGTTATGCAGAATAGTATTGCAGTTCTCTATATATTTAACTCCTTGAATGCAAGAGGTCCTCGAGGTGAGTGCGACAGTTTAAGTTTGCCTGAAAGAAATTTAGAAAGAGGTCTTCTTTCTGTATGGCTCTAGATAGCTCCTTAACCTCTTACGTATGAGAAACCTCTCCTGAGATGATTAGGATGATTTGGTGGTATCCATAATTTTAAAAAAATAAATAAAGTCTTCATGTTCAAGGAGTTAACTGTGGTGTTTGGTGGTGAAGCTTGAAGTGAGTTGTTATGAATGGACGATAAGGAATTGACCATACAAAGGAGGAGTTAAATTAGAGTGATTGGTGAATTGTTATTTATTTGTTGACATCACTTACTTAAAGTTATGGGCCTTTCTACTGCTGTAAATAAATGAGCCATGGTGACATGCAGAGGTGTATGGTATGTAGGAGGACTGCTGGGCCTTGATAGCAGGCTGTTAAAGCCTATGCCCAGAGTTGGACACATAAAAAAAAAAAAAAATGTATTCCTAGTTATCTGGATTATTGTAACCCTTGTCTCCCCTAAGGATGCAAGCTCCGTTGAAGGTAACATTATGCGCATATGCTTGTTTTAGTTGTGGATGCTGAGAGTAGCCTTGACCCTTGCTTGGGGCCGAGAGAAGAGGAAGAGTCCAAGGATAGAGAGGGAGAGGTAACTGAGAGCAATATGGAGCTGGCAGGACATGGTAAGGTTATGAGTTTGGTATCCATATCACGGTTAAACTAAAAGGCAAATATACGTTACCCCAAGTGTTTTTGTGTGTGCTGTTAATGGATGTATTTGCCACACATTTTTGGTTGTTTTTGTTTCAAAGTTATCCTTTTACACTGTTAGACCGTACATACTAATTTTCTGTGGATTTAAAACATTGTTAATTGTGTAAAGGACTGTACCCACCACTAGGGACCACAAGAATATTTGTGTACCATTTAGTCTTTCTGAAGCTGTGATGTCATATTTTGTTATCACTGGAATGCTGTTTTCATCCAGCAGGGGACATAATATTAGGAGTTATGCTAGTAATTGTGATGATGCATGCAAATGCTTGTGATGATGCATGCATGCATGCATGTTTGATATTTGTAATGTCTTAGAGGTTATTTTCCACTTTGGTACAATCCTATAGATTGGCGTTTGTAAGTATTCAGAGTTACTCAGTTGTCATCCTGTATGGGGAAATCTCACCACTATCGTACTATCGTAGGAAATTACTGCACTTGAGTTTCTTTAACTAGAGTGACTCTTCAGCATGATTTTGCTCCATTTTATAATTTTTAAGATACTGATACTAATATTTTTTATAAAATGAAAATTTTGTACATGCAAAGCTGTTTGAAATCAGTTTTCTCTGTTTTTCGTACACACTGTGGCACACTTTTCCCCTTCTTTTCTGGAGGCTATCTAATCATTTTTAGTTAATAAATATTCCTAAACTCCCCACACAAATCTGGTGTTAAGCTTTATTTATTTTAACAGTATTTTGCTTATTCATTACAGCACTTAATGTAGTATTTTTCTTATTTTACTCTGATTGTATAGCCCTACTTTTTTCAATGCTGGAAGATAATGAAGTAAAGACCAGCCAGTGTCTCAGTACAGTACAGTACTTGAAAAAAGATACAGCAGTGTAAATTTTAGACAGTTTAAATAAATAATTTATGAATTTTTGAGCAGAATTTCAAAGGGGGCAATGTATCACAGAGTAATGAGTTTTGCATATGAGAATATGCTTTACAGTAGTCCCCCTCCCATATTGTAAATACTTGTAATTGTTGTATAATGATGGGCGTATGTAATGATGGAAACTGCAGTGTTATTTATGAATGTTCTGAGGTAATTTGCCCCAACCACCTTAAAATGGATGAGTTTTGTTAGGACCTGCATTTTAAGGGGGACCACTCAATACATTACTTGTGTGTAAAAAGTGAAATATGCACTGTGCTCTGTGATCTGAGCTGTTTAATACTGCGGCAACAGGAAATCAGAATCTTCATTCGTAATGAGCAGTTTTAATCGTCAACATCATCATCATTATCATCCTTTTTTTCTATGTAAGGATGAGGTGAGATTGATATGATAAATTAATCTGACTGGATTTTCAGGGGAAGAGACACTGCTGCAACAACAGCTTCTTTATGACTACACTGGTCGAGGTCACACCAGTGAATTTGGAGACACCTCATCTACAGAAACTCTCGGACCTCCAATGTCACCAGCCCAAAATCACCACAATACCAGACCCCCACCTCCCCCTCCCCCTCAGCTCCATAGAGGTGTAGGAAGGGAGGAGGAGGATATGTGTCCACCAAGTCCTAGCAGAGTTGCAATGCTTTCCAGGCGGGAAAAAATTTTAATACCACCACTTGCCCTCACACAAGACCTTTCGCCAGGCAGCGAACGAATGTCCCGGAACAGGATAACGAGGCTTAGCTTCAAGACTTTCCTTCGTGTGTTTGTGGTAGCATTTGTGTTGGTTGTTTTTGTGTTGACCTGTGCAGTGGTACTTGTGTTTGAGAGTGATTCAAGCCTTTTGCAGGGGGTGAGATCCTCAAGGGAAATGTTGCTGCTTAGAGTACAGTATTACCAACCAAGTAAAGAACATTTAAAACGATGGCTAGGTATGAAGAATTAAAGATATATTTTTCTTTTTCAGCAGGCCTCATTATGGTTTTTATAAATTCTTATGCAGTATTAGACAATATTAAGAAAACCATATATCATGGATGAATATGTGTGTGTGTGTGTGTGTGTGTGTGTGTGTGTGTGTGTGTGTGTGTGTGTGTGTGTGAAATACAGTATATCAGAATAGCACAGTAGATGTATTGTAATAAGCATAGAGGTGGAGTATGTTATATTTTCTCCTCAATATAGTTCAGTACAGTACTTCCATTTACTGTACAGTCAGTCAGTGGATTTTTTTTTCTCAGACAAAGTGTCTATAAGCATTTACAATTTTTGAACTTGTACTGTACAGGTATTGTGCAAGCCAAGTCTAGGTTGCAACTTGTGCCATGCAATAAGTATTATACAGTATTGCTGTATATATTGCCCAAAAGAAATAATAGATCCTAGGTATTGTACAGTTTAGTATTACCAGAGGGACTGGCTTGTACATCTGTTAAGATCAGCAGGCTTCTTTGTTCATTGCTTGCAGCTGTATGATAAGAAGCGACGAAGGATAGTTCAGGAGTAGCAATAGAAGAACAAAGGTTTATACTATAGAGGTCTATCCACAGGCTAGGTCATTGTGATTCTTGGAGGAAAAAGAAAAATTTCATTAAATGAGGGAAGTAAGTGCTTTGTTACTGATCTTCAATCTTCCTTCATGAATCATAATGTTACTGAGCTGTAGTACAATTTTACCTCATTTTTGTTTACTTCATTACAGTAATCCTCTGATAAGACAGATTCTCCCCAGTACATTCTCTTATAAGGTGAGGTGGTGTTTTTGGTGGTGGTGATTTATTACAATGCAGTATTTTTCTTCATTATAGCACTACTTTGTGTAAGGCCAATATCAGATTTCATGTTGTATTGCAGTCAAAGTTTAGAATTTATTTTTTACCAAGCAGTTTAATGGATATCTGATATGTACTATGTAGTACATACAATTGTCTGATCTAATGATGTATAAATTATAATCTTTGATTATAAATTCATTTTTGTAATATAAATTTCCACTCAAGTTACTTGAATGTTTCATTTTCATAACTGTGGCTTCTTTATGATGAAATATATTCTGTGTTAATGACTGGCTTTTTTTTTTTTTTTTTTTTTAATGAAGCTTCAAAGCATGACACTGAGAGGGTGTTTAAGTCTTGTGCTTGCACAGGACCCAGTAAACTAGGTAGGCTTATATAACCATCTGAAATGTGAGAGGTGTGAAAAAAAGAATGTAGGCTAATGAGTAAAATAGTGAATATGCTTAAGGATGCATGGTATGATATGGTATAACTTTATGAGACTAAGGTCAATGGGAGTGAAGTGGATGAATGGGAAGGTGTGAGATGTGTTAGGTCATGTATGAGCAGTTGTTGACTGAGTGAAGAAAGTTGTTTTTTTGATGAAATATGACTGGCAGAAGGAAATACTATACTGTAAATGTATCTACTCACAATGCATGTACATTATGTTGATGGTAAAAGTGGCACTGATCATGGCATATACACCTTATAATGATAAAGGTGTGGAAGAGAAGAATAGGACTTAAAACCAACTAAATAAAGGAATAAGACAATTGCCCAGAGGTTGTAGTGTTTGTGGTGGAAGAGCTAACACCAACTCTGCGATGATGTAGTGGGTTGTTTCATAGTGTCAGAGGAAAACTGTAAGGAAAGATGGTTGTTCATTAGTAGTGCATATTTCAAATATTAATATATATGATATAGAGAAACCAAGAGAATGTTGAAAGGAGCATGAATGATTATGTATTTATAGAGAGAAATGTGCTTGGGAGTACTGTATTGTTGACTTGAGGGAGGTGTGGTGTTTATCTCATATGCTATGCAGTGATAATGAATCATTTGGAGGATAAGGGGTGAGTGAAATATTAAAAGTTTAGAAGCTGAAAAATAAGGAAAAAGCAGATAAATATATACTGCAGGAGTTAAGGTTAAGGAAAATTGGGAACAAATGAACTAGGACAAATTGTGAAGTGTCTGAAGGGAGTGTTTGGTTAGGAATACTAAAACTAAGTTTGGTGCTGCATGGGTACCTGTGTCAACTAGTAAAAAAAGGTGTAGCCTGGTGGTATTTGGAAGTTGAAAGACAATTGAAAGATAAAAGAAATGGTTAGGCTGGAGGTTGAAATACAAGTGGAAAATAAAAGGAAAAAGTGTTTATGTTGATTGCAAGAGAGGAGTTCTAATGAAAGAGTGAAGAAATAATTCTATCTATAGTCAGATGCCATAATCCTGTAACGGGTGGCATCAACCCTCTGCCAACCCACTTGTTGATACATAATGAGCACATATGTGTTGGTTGTGTGGTTATCACCCAGCACTGTAAAGGGTTTCTTGGTTTACAGGAAACCATTTGGCTCATCACTCTGTGTAAAGCCACCTGAAATAGAAGAGTAATAAAAAGGGTCAGGAAAGATTAGAGAAATTGGAAGAAAGAGGGCAGATACAGAAGAAGAATGATAAAGATGAAGGAAGAAGTAGGAAGCGCTGTATCAAGTAACTGGGTGATGGTTGCCACTGAAAGGTGGCTTGTGCTGTCAAGTACAGTACTTGAAACAAAATAGAGGACTGAGTATGGAGTAGAAGAGGTGACTCCTCTACTCTGGAGGAGTAGAAGGGTGACTGTAGAGTAGGTATGTAGGAAGGGAGCGAGGGAGGAGGCAGTACTATATGGAGAAAAGGAACAGGAGAGATGCAAGGAGAAAGGGGATTCAAGGACTGGGAGCAAATGAAAGTGGAATTGAAAAGGAGAGAGAATGGGAGTGATTAAGGATAGGAAGTGAAGAGAAGGGAGATTACAAAATCATATGAGTATCTCTCTCTTTCTCTCCCCCTCACACACACACACACACACTAATTAAACATGTCACTATCAAACACTCAAAATCACCAGGGACCCGCTGGAACTTTGTCAAAAAAAAAAAACATAAAATATCTCCTATTCCTCTCTGTCTGTTTGTCTGTCTGTCTGTTTGTCTCCTCTCTCTCTCTCTCTCTCTGCTTGATCGATTGAGAGGCGAAAGTTTAAGCATTTGGAGACAGGCAGGTGAAGTGAGAGAGAGAGAGAGAGTTCATACAGAATTGCTACATTAACTCTTCCGTGAACCCTATTGTTGTTATTGTGCTTGTCTGTTGTTGTTCTCTCTAACAAGGAAAGTATGTTTCCACGTCAGTTTGTATGTTAGTTTGTTTGTCTGTTAGCAGGATTACTGAAAAACTAAAAAGAGAGATTTGGACCACAGTTGGTGGGTAAATAGCCCATGTCTCAGGGAACAATCAATTAACTTTTAGGACCGATCCGGATTGTATTACAGATTCTGTATCCGGAAAACACTTTTTGGGAAACCCTAATCAATGATGAGAAAACCTAATCCATTATGAAGAGTGGTTTGGAAATTACGTTGCCCTTGTTGGAGAGGACTCCATTGAGTGCCCCTCTAGTTATTATCGTTGTTGTTTTTGTGGCCCTGGACTCATCTGAAGCATAAACCCGGTGGACTGCAGGCTTAACTTCCCTTCTGCAAATTGTCGTCTTCCTATTCAGTGGGAAGGGAAATAACTGAAGGACGGCATTCATAGGCAGGCCATTCAGCAGCCCAGTTATCTTGGTGTGACCACATGAAGGTGTCCCTTTTCCATGCTCAGGGTATTATTATTAAAGTTTATATTAACCCCTTCACTGTGATGACGAGGAACGGCACTGTGCACCCTGAGTGAAGCAGCTGCGTCGTCCAGTCGGATGCCAAACTTCATATTTTCCTGAACCTCGCCGTGGGGAAGGATCCTGGTCCTTGGCACTGTCAACCAGAAGAAACGCTATCTACTACAAGGAGGTGCTGGTTCTGTAAACAATGTATGTACTGTATTTTAGCTGTAGGATGTCCTCATAGAAGCAGTTGCTTACCTGTGGTCGACAGGTCTGCTCTGCCAGACAGACTGGGGTTGAGCAACAATTGCTATAGGGTATTGGTTTAATTTATTTAAGCTACCACCAGACGACTTTATTCAACTTTAGAAGAAAAAAAAACTGTAGTACTGCATGAGCTAATGAAAGTCATTAACCAAGCTCTCCAGTTCGAATAGTCTTGCCTGTGGATCATGAAACAGTCAAGGGACAGTGAGAAATCTAAAAGACTTCCTCGGGTTGAAGATTTTTTTTTTCTCCTATAAACAGATGCTTTTGTGTATTGTACCTAAGTGGACACCTCTCGTATTATTAATGCCTATTAATTACAGGTACAGAGATGATGAGTGTGAGACGGGAGGTGAGGGTGTGGAAGGATGAGGGGGTGGAGAAAGAGGAGGGAGGGTAATGCGAGTGAAGGTGGAATGGATTGGGTTTCGGGAGGGGGAGGGTTTGTGAAGGTGGGGGCGGGGGTGCGTGCAGGGTAAGAATAGGGGAAGGTGAGGACGGCTGGAAATTGGAAGGATATAGGCAGGTAATGGTGAAGGTAGGAGTGAGTCAGTGTTAGGGTAAAAAGATATGGAGATGCGTAAGGACGGATGTGGATGGGGGTGGATGAGGTAGAGAGTTTGGGTCAAGAATGGATGAGGATGAGTGAAGTTGAGTGAGGGTAAAATAGAGAACGGCTGTGTGGGGGGGAGGAGGGGAAAGAGCAAATCGGAGGCGAAAGGGGGAGGCTGAAGGGAAGTTTCGACATTAGGAGTAGGAGAAAAAATGGGAGAGGAATGAAGGTATCTGTTCTGAGGATATGCAGGGGCTACGGGCATCGACAGGGAGATTGATGAATACTCGAACGTCAGATCGAGGCATTTTCGGGCGCAAATTTATCATTAAGTCGCTAAGTTATGGGCAGTACTTGGCCAAGGGATCAAAAAGATGAATGGTATGAAAAATGTCGTCCATTTTTTTAAAGGTTGATTAGGTGAGTTTAGGTTATGTTGGGGTAGGTGAATTTAGGTTAGCTTAGGTAAGGTGAGGTTAAAGTCGAGTGTGTTTAGGTTTGTTTAGACTAGTCTAAGTTAGATTACGTGAGGTGAGATAAACCTTAGTGGAGTTAAGTTTGCCTAGAATCGCTTAGCTTACATTAGGTAATGTGAAGTTAGGTATTAGATGAGGTTACGCTAGGTTAGGTTAGTTTAGGTTAAGCGAGTTGAGGTTAGCTTAGGTTATGCTAAGTACTGTAAAGTGAGGTTAGGTAAGCTTAATGAGTTTAGGATAGGTTAGGAGTTAGAGGCTAGATAGAGAAATTAAACAGAATCCTCTATCATTCACCAAAGCTCCTATCGCAAAAAGGTGGGCGGGAGAAGATGAACCTTTGACATATGACCCCCTTGCTGATCTATCTATTCCCTAACTTGATGAAGAACCACACACACACACACACACACACACACACACACACACACACACACACACGCAGCTCTATGTTTGCCTTGCCCTTCACACTCCCTTCCCCAGCACACACACACTGAAGTATATAAGTAATGTCAGAATCCAATATAGCACTTGCAACTTTCTAAGGAACTTGTGTGGGCTGACAAGAGGTTCAATAAGACTTGGATTAGGTTCAGTGCAGCCAAATATTTTCTCTGGTATTGTCACACTTGGATATTCTGTTCTGGATAACACTAGTCCGTATTTTCGTCGGGTAAGGAGGCTCCCTAATACCTCTTCCTTACCGATTTATTTTTGGTGTTTGCTTGCTAATACCGTTTTGTGCGTTATTTATGCTGAGTATGATGATATTAAAACGATCTAAGAGACACAGAGGAGGGCGGCAAGGTGTAATGAGCAAAATGAATCTCTCAGGAAGAGGTGTTAGGGAGCTTCCTTAACAGGCTATAATACGGGACTTGTTCAGTTGGCTAGTACTGGGTGATATTGTGACCTGATTTGAAACGGCTAACGTTATACCATAAACTTTCTTAAGTTATAACAGGTAACGCTGGGAGATTTGTGTCGATTTATTCTAGTTTACAAAGAGATGATTTTGTCTTTATATGATAGGGCCTTTAAAGTCTTTAAAAAATTAACTACATACAGAAAACTTTTAATAATGAGGATGTAAAACAATTTTCATTATGTGGTTGTAAATCTTCAGCTAGTCGATTATAATTAGCAATGGGAAATTTCAGGCAGTCGTGTTAGAAATGACATATCTAATTGGATGGGTCATGTCTCCATTAATCTTCCTCACTGTGATGACGTCTTGCTTCTACTGAACGATAAAAAGAACATCAACAGATTTAAAGTTTTATATATGGTCTTAATTTGGTGGCAGGAATGTACGGCAAGCTAGAGGCACC
>JAGKTI010001608.1:54998-81172 GCA_018397915.1 Birgus latro | reverse complement strand
GAGTGGAGAGGTATATGAGAGAGGGGGGTGTGAGTTGGGAGCGTGGTAGTGAAATGGCAGGGGACAGAGTGACATGGAGGCGATTTGTTTGTGGCCACCCTGTTCGGGATTGAGGCGTCTGGCAATAGATAGATAGATAGAAACAGCAGTGTAACATTTCTGCTTAACAAGTGCATCCCATATCCTCTCTAGCCCGCCCCCCTCTTTTTTTTTTCCATTACATAATTATTTTGCTGCCTTCAGTATTTTTCCTCTTGCTGGTTCCCAGAGTTACCCACATCCTTCTCACATTGTTTTCCATGTCCATCTTCATTTCAAGTTTTCTAATGTCCTCTCATTGCCATGTATTGCCACTTATCTTTCAATACTTCAACCTTTAACTTGTAAAGATCACAAATCTCCCACTCTGACCATCCTCCAGCTGCACTTTGGGTCCGACTTTTCAATTTTCTCCAAGGTAAATTTTGATCCTATAGATTTCAAGCGCTTGAATTTACACACCTGAAAATGTATATTTCACTCTCATATGTCTAATGGTTACCGCACTATTGACCGTCAAAAAAAAAAGTCACCTCTCATTCTTTTTGTTTTGTTTTGTTTTTGAAGGCTCCAACCTGCTTGCATGCTTCAACTTTGATCACCTGATGGCAGCTCTCCATGCTGCTTGATCTCTGGCAGCTGCCCTGTTCAGTCCCATATCCCTGAGGACACACTCAATGACCTTGTCCCAGTTCTCTTTCGGTCTTCCTCTCGCAACCCTATCCCTAACATTAACACTTCTCACTTTCTGTACCAAGTTATCATCCCCCAGCCTCTCCACATGCCCAGACCATCTCAATCTACCTCTCCTCATCACAACACTAATACACTCCAGTCCTGTCCTATTTCTCAACTCTTCCATTGTAAACCTAGCCCCCCCATGCCTCGCGCTCAGGGACACGCTGCACATCCACCTAATCATTGCCAATTCTGTACGTTTAAGCTTACGAATATGCTCTTCCTTTACTGCTCAGGTCTCACTACCATACAGCATTACACTCCTAACTCATGCCACATACAAAGATCCCTTAGCATGGAGGGAGAGCCCTCTCAATGTCAGGAGAGGCAACAGCTCCCAGAACTTCTTCCAACCACTCTTCATTCTAGCCACAGAACTAGCTCCAGCCCCATCTCCTGCACGTAACATGTCTCCCAAATAACAAAACTCTTCCCTGCACTCAAGAGACTCACTGACAAGTTAACTCCTTTCATGCCTGGCTGTCTCCACATGCTCTCCTTGTAAGGAAAAATTTTAAAAGTACATTATTTTTGCCTAATAACCTTGCAGAAATAACTGAAATCAGTATGAATTATGTGCCTAGGGATGAAACAAGTTTAAGAGATGTGCTTGATTTTTTTTTTAAATTTAATATTTATTTTTTTATTTTTTTATTTTTTTTCAATCAAGATATATATATTCAGCCTATGTACGATCATCAGTATTAGGACTTTACGTTGTGGGACCCAAAATTGACGACCGCCACACCAGTTTTTTAGAGGTTATTCTGTCCTCTTGCTCATTGTTATTCCTTTACTCCCACTTCATAATATACACTCTCACATTAGTCAGACCTAGAACTACTATGCAGAGCTGACTCCTTGTGCAGTAACACTTGCATCTATCAGACATCTTGTAGTTATCCCATGCACTGTCATATAATCCATCTGCAATTTTTATTGTTTTCCTCCTCCTTTTCAACATTATAAATACTATTGGATTTTGTCCATCTCATCCCACCTCACCACAGCATCCTCAACTTTTCATCTCCAGCTCTGGCATTCAGGCATTCTAGTGGTATGAGGTGATTCACTACTATGAGGCCCAGACTCTCCCCCCTTCCCCCCACAGGGATTAAACTCTGGGCATAAGCTGAACAGCCCATTCTCTGAGGCCCAGCAGTCCTCCTTCATATTTTACACCTCCACATGCCACCACTTCAGCAGTAACACCCACCCTAACACCAACAGATCAGTCCTGTATGAGACAGCCCTAGCTTGAATTCAGTACAAATGGTGGGTGTTTTTACATGTTGCTCTGTCTTTGGTAGATCACTAGTCACTTCAGCGAAATTAATATCCTTTAAACTGTTCGCTACCCTAGCCGAGATTCGAACCCACATCCACTGGGATAGTAGACCACCTCTCTGCCGACACAGCCACAACAACTAACCCCAGTATATTCATTAATAAAGAACAGATTTAAGCGATGCTCCATACATACAATCTTCATTCTGTGTTAGTCATATACTATCTTGAGAAGCTCCCCATCATTTACACTTAAAGAGGCGTAAGTCAGAATGAAATACCACTCTATCATCAGTGCAGCATTGACTGGGCAACATTCATCCCTCTGCATTGATTCAGTGATCAGGCCATACACAGTAACTGACTGTGTATATTCAGTTTTCCTCATTTACTGCTGCAGGGGACTCATGGCTGCAGGAGACCCTTAAGGCAAAAGGATTTAAAACAAGCCATGCATATCTGATTAGCAAAAAGTAAAATTACGGTGGAGAGAGTGTAGCCATCCAAGTGAATAACCACCACAGAAGATATGCTTCTTTGGAACACTGCTTTTAATAATGTTTAAAGGCTGAAAGATACAGCTATCAAAACATGGCATAATTGTGGATAAATTTTAATGAAATAAAGTAAGGATAATTTCACCTAAATCTCTTCATTTATTCATTCATTCATTCATTCATTCATTTATCCATCCATCATCGAATCCTGTGTTGCTCCACAGAGGAGCATGGACCCTGGAGCTAGGCAAGTTGTTCCTGACATTTAAGATGAGAGTGACCAGCGTTACTCATCCTTGAGTGGTATTACGTGAGCAATAAACCCCAGCCACCCCTTGGATATAAACCTGCACCAGCTCAGTCTAATTGGAGCACCTTAATTGCCCACTAAACCACCAGGTGCCATAATTTGGTTATATGGTTACCACCCAGCATAGTAACTGGTTCCAAATGTACAGGAAACCATTTGGCTTGTCACTCAGTGTAGAGTCACCCATAGGTAGAAAGAAGAGGAAACAAAGAAGGAAAGAAAGACAGAAGAGGGAGTGTAAAGTCACCCATAGGCAGAAGAAAGAGGAAAGAGTGCAGGAAAGAAAGAAAGAAGAGGAAGGATGAAGAGAGGAAAGAGCAGACACCCAAAGCAGCATTACATCCAGTGAGTGGATGGTGAGCACTCTTCATTAATAACAGAAATATTTGATTGCTCAAAGGCCTCAGGGTAGTGACTCACTGTATTACTTGTACAATTTTTTTTTTCCCTTGATACCTCATTCAGCTCATCCCAGAACTCTACAAGAACCCACTGTTATTCAAAAGGGTTATATCAAGAAAAGTCTTCCTTTTAGATAATGGTTTCTCAGATAACAACATTGCATGGGTTCTGTGGGGTTATGGCAAGTGGCTATGGAAGGTTAGTTTTGCATGAGTTTACTAAGCCCCAGTACATCATCATAACTGGAACTGTCTTCCTCTGTCTGTATTTCCTACTTCCTATGATCTCCAGTCTTTCAAACGCAGTGTGTGTCCAGGCATCTCGAATTGAACGGATCTTGAATTTGGCTCTCTTTTGTACTGTTTTTGCTTTTTCTTGGAAGGAACAGTATGCAGGCCCGTGGCCTTTGGTTCCTTCTTCCATGCATAAAAAAAAAAAAAAAAAACTGCTGGTAGGTGGTGGCAACCATCATCCATTACTTAATGTAGTACACCCTACTTCTTCCCTCACCTTTATCATTCATTTCTATGTCTTCCCTCCATCCTTCCCATTTCTCCCATCCTTCCAGATGCTTTTTATTACCCTTCTATCCATGTGAGTTGGCTGTACACAGAGTGGCAAACCTAATGATATCCTGTAACCCAGGAAACCTTTTTCAATGCTGGGTGGTAACCATATAACCCAAAAAATGGATTTTGTGGAGCCTACTATGTGGCCCCTTTTAGCTGGGTGGACAGAAACAAATGCAGCATTGATCCAGAAACCAAACTTCCACTCTCTTTCCCATCTCTGGTTGTGGCAAGGCATTGCCTACTTCAAGGGAATGTTGGCCTACTGCATGGGATGGTCCTAAAGAGATAATTGCTTGCCTGTAGTTGATAGGTCTGCTTGACCAAACAGGCCTGGGTTGCTCAGTAACATCATCATCAACTATCATCATCACCACCATTGTAATTATAATCATTAAACACCTACTGCAGCACAGTATCTGCTGCAGAATTCATACAGTATGTACCTAAAGTAGTGTAATACCTGCAACAGAAGTCATACAATGTACAGTAACACAACAGTGTTATCTAAAGATAGACCATACATTCATTTGTGGCTGACACCTTTATCAACATATTGCTGTAGTGTTGCCAGTTTACCATTTTTCTGCTAGATAATCATACAGCATCAGATTTTAGTGCCTAGTTGCAGTTAATCTAACAATATTATGGAGAATTTTCAAAGTTTTGGGAATATTGTAGAGACCTTATACTGTTTTCTTGCAGTTTACAGGAAATTTTTGTAACTACATTATGACAGTTTTGAGAATGTGTTTAGTGGTATTTGTGACTTGTATTTAGCAGTCTCTCACTGTAAAAGGGTTAGTTATGTTTGGAATTTCTTATTGAGGATTTGAGTAAGTGGGAATACTGTGTTGTATAATGAACATTTGTGTTAAACTATGTAGTTCATGAAAGCAATTTTTTAATATTGCTCATTCTAGTAATAGGGCTTTCCTGTATTTTCATTCATGCTTTCTTGTACCTCCATATTCTCTGGGATCTATAATTATACCAGATACATTTATTCCCATTAATGCCAAAAACATAAACTGTTACCTTTGTGTTCACCTGATACTTTTCCACACCACTAAACCCATGAACATCCTTGCAACCCTCATGTGTTTATTTTCTTTCCCCAGAGTTCATTTCACGCCACGCTATGGACGGGAAGTTTACGTTTGTTGACCAGCGTGTGATGAACGTGCTAGGGTACTCACCTCAGGAATTGCTTGCCAAGCCTTGCTTTGATTTCTTCCATGTTGAGGACCAGACACATATGAAGGAAAGCTTTGACCAAGGTGACAATCCCTTAACATTTCCTCTCATGAGTTGCATTTACAGTATTACCACAGTCCAGATTTTGCACACTTATGTGTTATGAGATGCAATCTTTGCAGTGCGTCAAATCCAGGAATAATTTGGAGAGAAACAGAGAAAGCTGCGTATGATTTTTTTCAACTTGGAGAAAGCGTATGACTCTGTACCAAGGCAGGAAGTATGGAGATGTATGAGGGAGATGGGCATTTCAGAAAAACATGTGTGACTGGTTAAAGATATGTATGACCAGATGAGAATTCAGGTCAGAAGTAGTGTTCGTGTGACAGAAGAGTTTCCAGTAAAAGTTGGGCTACATCAGGGATCCTCATCGAGTCCCTATATCTTTGATTTGTTAATGGGTGTTTTGGGGAGAGGCATCACTGAAGAGGCTGCATGGGTTATGTTGTTTGCAGATGATATTGTGCTGATAGATACCATCAGGGAGGGAGTAGAACAGAAGTTGGAGGAGAGGAGAAAGAAAATGGAGGATAGAGGAGTTAAAATTAGTAGAAGAAAGATGGACTATCAATGCTTTAATGGAGATGAAGAACAGGGTGATGTGAGTTCACTAAGAGAAAAGTTGAAAAGAGCTGGGGCATTCAAGTATCTGGACTCAAATATAACAGCTAATGAGGGACTGTATGCAGAAATTAACCATAGGATAAAGGCAGGATGGAGAAACTGGAGGGATGTATCAGGAGTATTATGTGATAGAAAAATCAGTGCAGGAGTGAATGGACAAGTATATAAAAAGGCAGGATGGAGAAACTGGAGGGATATATCAGGAGTATTATGTGATAGAAAAATCAGTGCAAGAGTGAATGGAAAAGTATATAAAACAGTGGTAAGGCCTGCAATGATATGCAGTTCAGAAAGTTGGCCCATAAAGAAGTCTGTGGAGAGAAAGCAGGAGGTGGCGAAAATGCGGATCCAGAGATGGATGAGCGGGATCACGAGAATGGATAAGATCAAGAATGAGAGAATTAGGGGAACAATTAAGTTGTGGAAACCTCAAAGAAGATACAGGAGAGGCGACTACAGTGATATGAACATGTAATGAGAAGGAATGAGGACTATGTTGGTAGATGAGTGATGGGCAGGGAAGTGGAGGGTAGACAGAGAAGGGGTCAACCGAGGAGACAGTGGATGGACTGTATTCAGTGAGATATGAGGGAGAGGAATATAGCAGGAGCAGGGGATGCATTTGGACATAGAGGAGAATGGAGACACCTAGTCAGAAACAGCGACTCCTTAAAAGCATGGGCAAAGCTGCGGAAGAAGAGTGTTATGAGATGTTTTAGTACTCACATCAGTGTGTAATGTGAAATGTTGATATGACATGAGTTGAAAAGTTATTTGTGAAAGTAGTGGAAATAGAAAGTCTGTTTTGTACAGTGAATTTTCCTGTATTTTATGCTTGCTACTAACAGGCAGTTTTATTCAGTTTGGCAAAGACTTTAGGGCCAGTAGGTTAATGGTGAACAACTATTGTCTGAAATGGCTTGCCAAAACTGCAGAGACATGTGGTGGTAATGCCAGTAAAATAAAAAGATGTTTTACTACTGAACTTTTTAACAAATATGTATATGTGCATTGTATAGGTTGGTTTGAATGAGGAGTATAGATAAGGTGGAGGGAGAGGGAGACCTAGGATGAGATAGAGAGATGTGAAGAGGTATATGCTTGAGAGGTGTTACTTGATGACAGAAGATGGGTGACATGGAGAGAACTTATTTGTGGCCATCTCCTCTGGTATTGTCTAGCTGTAGATAGGTAGGTACCATAGTAAAGACATGAGGTTTAGTAAGGCATTCCATTGATCAAAGGGTAGAAAAGAGTTTGATGTTTCAGTTTCACAGAAAGAAATGCAAAGGCAGATGAATTGTTTAATCCTACTGTATTTTCTCATAACCTAACTACTGTATATAGCTTTACTCTATAACTTGTTATTGCAATATATGTTTTATCATCATTTAACTACTTGTACATAGTATTGTACTAACTTTACTTATGCCTTGGTGTTACCAGTATTGAAGTTGAAGGGTCAAGTGATGTCCGTCATGTATCGGTTCCGTGGAAAGAACAGAGAGTGGGTGTGGCTGCGGACCTCTGCTTTCGCCTTCCTGAACCCATACACTGATGATATCGAGTACATTGTCTGCACCAACACTGCTGCTAAGTTAGTTGATTACTGATTTTTTTGTATCTTTATTATGAATATAGTATTATAACAAGGACTATTTTACGTGCAGTAACCTTGCTTTTTTTTCATGCTAATATTATTGTAAATTTATTGCTAAGTTAGTTGATTACTGATTTTTTTGTATCTTTATTATGAGTATAGTATTATAACAAGGACTATTTTACGTGCAGCAACCTTGCTTTTTTTTCATGCTAATATTATTGTAAATTTATTAAAATACGGCACTGTAATACTTACTCTTCTGGTGTTTATTATTTAATCTGTCATTTTCACCAACATAAACTGTTACAGTGTTACTACTTTATCTCAGATTTTTGGAGATCCTGTGGAAGGTGACTTATCACTTGTTTGAGAGAGTGTTAGTCATTGCATGTCTTATCATACATTACTGTATAAGACATTTGTAACCTGTGCAGATGAGTTCTCTTCTGGAAATAAGAAATTTATCATGGCGATATTTAAGTGAGCATGTCACTATTACAGAACAATACAGGGTGGAAGTGACATGAGTGCGAGTGTGTCTGAGCAGCAGGAAGTGAGCCCTTTGAATAGCCAGTATTCCAGCCACCAGCCTGGTATCGAGTACTCGTTACAGCGGCAGCGGGAACTCTACCCTCACATGATCCAGTCACACATCCATAGTGAGTCAAGTTCACCAGATTTGGATGGTATAGCTAAATATATACTGTACTCAGTTTTCCTGTAGTATCTTTAATTGGTCGATATCAGGAACATCATTGTGGACGGTGCCCAGCCTTTGGGAATAATGGCTTACAGTTGACACCCTCCCCAGAGTCACTCTTGATGACTCACAAACTCACCCTAACCTCTTCAGACTGGACCATGTACCAAGCAGTGATAAACACAACTAAAAACACACTGAGCTGTAACGAACCTGAAGTGTGGAGGTAGACCACACCATCATCTGTACCATCACCACACACCATCATCTGTACCATCACCACACACCATTAACTATACCATCACCCCACACCATTATCTAGGCCCTCACTCAACACCATCACCTAGATCATCACTTCAAACCATTACCTGAACAGCACTCACACCCCACATTACTACCCTAAACCATCACCCACACCACACCATCACTCCACACCTGTGAACCATGGAGCTGTCACATGGCCTGTGCTGTGGCAGATATGTCTGTACAGTGACAGGTGATGCCATTGTGGTAACTCTAGGTACCTAACCAAGGGCCTGCTGTGTTAGAGCGATCAGTGTTATGGAAGAACATGTTATAGATTAGCTAGCCTTATGACAGGTACCCTAGTCTCAGTCCCTTACACCCTCCTTTGGGTGATATGTGATTGGTTAATATGTTAAAGATAATACTCTACTTATGGGTTGCCTATATCATTATAAAAGTAATAAGTAGGGTAAGTAAGAAATCATTCATATAGGAA
Organism: Birgus latro; assembly: GCA_018397915.1. Classification (NCBI taxonomy): domain Eukaryota; kingdom Metazoa; phylum Arthropoda; class Malacostraca; order Decapoda; family Coenobitidae; genus Birgus; species Birgus latro. The sequence goes on along the minus strand of JAGKTI010001608.1, from coordinate 72,404 downwards.
TTTGACATTTCATTATGGTTATGTTGTATTATCATTTGTATGTGTAGTCTGGTCTATTGATGTTGAACATAATTTTTAATATGATTTGGTGGTAGGTGGGGGCACTCACTATCCACTCACTCAGTGTAGTGCTGCTCTCGGGTACCTGCCCTTTCCTGTTTTTCCTCCTTCTTTCCTTCCATCCTCTTCAGTTTTTCTTTTCTTCATTCTTTCCTCTCCCTTCTGTCTATGGGTGATTCTACACTGAGTGTCAAGCCAAATGGTTTCCTGTACACCAGGAAACAATTTACTACACTGGGTGGTAACCATATAATCAAATTATGACTTCTAGTGATTTAGTGGGTAATTAAGGCGCTCCAGTTGGATTGAGCCGGTGCAGGTTTATGTCCAAGGTGTGGTTGGGGTTTATTGCTCATGTAATGCCACTCAGGGATGAGAGACGCTGGTCACTCTCGTCTTAAATGTCGAGACCAACTTGTCTAGTGCCAGGCTTCTGTGCTCCTCATGGGGCAGCACAGGATTAGATGACTAATGAATGAATGAAAACAGTAAATAAATGAATAAATCAAACTTATATTCCTGCATTTGTGTTTATACTGTATATACTTTTTAAATTGAGAATATGTATGGAGCTTACAATTTTCATTCTGTGCATCTCAGGTTCTGGTCGGCCCAGCAGCACCCAGGGTGTGTACAGTGGTTATGAGACGGGTGTGTCCTCTCCCTTGGCTTCCTTTTCCCCAAATACCCCTCAGGCCCCACCTCAAGCCACCACCCAGGCTGCCGCTGCCTCATCCTCAGCTTCCCTCTCCCGCATCACCAAGTCCTCATCACCACCCACCACTGCCCACACACCCACATGGTCAAATCCTCACATCAGACAGGTTGGTTTTCCTTGAGATATATTTAACTCTTCCGGTATGGTCATGCCTTGTATACTTCCTTGATACCACCAGACACTTTACTCAGCCAAGAAGAGATTCTGTGAAACTAGAAGTTAGAGACAGTCTTCATTTACACGACGCTGGAAGACCCCTTCCATAAAGTAGGTAGATGTGAATAGACTAGTATGGAACTAAAAAAAATACCACCAGTAGTAACTCCAGCCCAAGGGTTAGCTGAATGTGTGCCCAGTGGACTGCAGGCTGAAGTTGCCCTCCTGCAGTCCTTCATCTTTTGGGGGGATGTGGAGGGAGCTGGGGGTACATTTGTATAACTGGGAAGCTTAGGCAGCCAGTTGTAGCAATGTCACCACACGAAGGCATCCTGCTCCTGCATTGAAATAAACCAATAAAAGTCATCATCATACTGAAATATCTCACCATTCTTATTTTCTTACTAGGCTATTTTGATAGATAATGTACCCTGTCATATAAACTGTTGGTGAATTATGGTTCAGTAGTGTTTCTGTACTGAATACCATATTATACAGTTGATTTCTTCCATCAGTGTTATCTTAGATGTTGCACAGTACTGTATAGTCCTCTTAACTTTTGTGTGTGTGTGTGTGTGAATATTCTCTGCTGTAGTCCAGTAAATATTTGGAGTGGCCGTGACTGAAAATCAATAGATAAGAATGCAGTGTTGTGATGAAGAAGGGTAGATTAAGATGGTTTGGGCATGTGGAGAGGATGGGGGATGATAATTGGGTGCAGAAAATGAGAAGTGTTAATGTTAGGGGTGGGGTAGCAAGAGGTAGGCCGAAAGAGACCTGGAATGTCATTAAGTGTGATCTCAGGGATCAGAGACACTCAGTAGGGAAGTTGCCAGGGATCAAGCAGCATGGAGATCTGCAATTAGGTGACGATCACCAATGCATGCAAGCATGTTGGAGTCTTCAAAAACGAAACAAAACGAAAAAATTATGATTGTTGAGAAAAAATGACCAATAGCATAATTTATTGGTAAATGTAGGTACTTGATTTGATGCCTGACTTTAAAATCTGTAATTCAGTTCACACCATGTTCTACAACCAGCATATCAGTTCAGTGATGTACCTTTCTGACATGAGCCTCCATCCTCTCTAACACCCACTACAACACCTTTCCATCAATACAGAACAGTGCAATGCATCATCACCGACTGCACCAGTACTACTGTCACAGCTCACCCACCTTCTGAAACTAAAGACCTCCCTGTACATGAGAGGCACACACTTTTTTTTTTTTTTTTTTTTTTTTTTTTTTTTTTTTTTTTTTTGCCTCTGAGCAAAGGCTTCACAGCCTGCTCCCAAGGCCCAGTAGTCCTCCTACATACCATACACCTCCACATGTCACCACTTCGGTACTGACATCTACCGTCCATGTTGAATACATGCTAGGGCTGTCTCATACTGGACTGGTGTATTGGTAGTAGCAGAGGTATTTTTACGACATGTCGGCGGGTCTTCTGGTAGATCTGTAAAGTTTCATTTTATGAAATTGAAAATCCTTAAACTTTTTCCTGCCTCAGCAGGGATTTGGACCTGGGTCCAGTAGGACTACTGGCCACCTCTCTACCAGGTGAGCAAGTAACCTGCATTAACTCACAACACCTCTGTCATCAGTTGATGCAGTCACTCAACACAATAACACACTTAAAGCAATCACTACAAACAATACCAGACACTCTTCCACAATATCCCTCCTCCAGACATTCCAACACTTGCAATAGAGAAACACCTACATACTTATTTCATGCGTAGAGCAAATAAAACCACGATCATAACACTATACTCCAAGCCTCCCATCCTATCATCCATTCATCAGCATTGTCCTTAAAGAGTTGAGTTCATCTAGCAAGGCTTAGATCAGGACATCACCCAGCCTTCCTCAGTTACCAGCTTAGATTCGGGTAGGGTGGAATCACAGATGATACTTTCCCCACTCGTGTAAACTAGGCCCACACAACATAACTGACATTATGGAGCACTGCTGCACAACACATCCCACACCTAATACACAGACTTAATATTAACAGTGCAGGAACCTATGGGATGAGCCCAAAGAGACAATTTGCTTACCTGCAGTTGACAGGTCTGCTGGCCTGACATGGTTGTGTTGAGCAACAATTGCAACTCATTATGAACCTTTTTAACACTTTATGAAAATTTTGCAATACTGTATTTCTGCACTGTTTGATGATAGGCATACTATGTTTTCATGGTACTGTATTATTGCCATGTTACATGACTTGTATTTGAAGTCATTTGAATGGAAAAATGAAGTTAATTATAGATGAAGGAATTGATTTCACATGGCTGAGCAGTGCCTGCATCATGCATCTGGTTTGCAATGGCTTTACCAGGAAAATGTAACGGCTACCTCAGAAAGTTCATGGAAAGGTGTCAAAGACAGAAAATACTGAAGAGAAAGTTGAATTTATAAATATTTCAGTAAGTGGTGGATTTGGAAACTGAATTATAAGATACGAGGTTATTCTCTGCTGGGAAATGATGATGTAAACTTGTAGCATAGATGGGATTGTAAGACACACCTCTGTTCTGTTAATAGCAATGCCTTATAACTACATTTTGAATGTCATCTGATGAAATCATTATTCTCATTAACTTTTCAGGGTGAAGGCTATAGCTACAGCAATATGAGTCCCTCCCGCTCCCCATCAACCCCCTCCTACACCCCCCTCAGCTCCACTGGCCGCTCCCTCCCTTCCTACACCACAGCAGCTGCATCCTCAGGTCAGTCACTCGTTCTTCATGTTCATTTCATGGACACTACCAAAAAATTTAATTTCCCTTTGGTATGTAAACAACAGATTTTTGATGGATTAGTTCTTCTGCATCTCAGAACTGGGGCAGCATATCAATATTCCCAGGATGGATGAATATCATGCTTTTGAAACAAGTTCCATAAAAGCGTAGGTAGTATGCATGCCAGATTAAGAAATATAGTTGGTCTTGGAAGTTATGAGTTTGGCTTAAGTTCAGTGTCAGGTAGGCTATGCTGTATTTGCAAATTAAAAAAAGTCAAAGCTTAACTTATCTCTCATATGGAAGTAGTGAAAATACCCTTGGAAATATGCTTGTATTATGCTTTCACCCACCACCTAGTAATGTAGGATTTGCAATATTTCACACCAGTCACCAGCTGACTACTGCAGTATATAGATTACCTTCATACTCATGCTGGTAGCCTGAAATAGAGTTTTTCCATCACAATCCGTAAGAAATATTTGGACCAGAAATTTGTCAGGTAATCATGAATAGTAAAGGTCATTGTGGTAAGAAGTGATGTGAAAGAGTAATGTTTAACGATTCTGAAGCAAACTGCATTGATGTACGGGGCAACTGTCATTATAGAACACTTCACACTTTCCTGACTGAGACACTCTGGTGCTATGACCTGTATGTCCCACAGTTTATTACTTTGATCCATATTCTCATTGGTTAAGGAAGCTCCCTAGCACCTTTTCCTCACCAATTTATTTTTGGATAAGCTGGTTGGTATCAGTCTGTATGTTATTTACATTGAAAATGGTGGTATCACAATGATTTAAATGACAGGAGAGGATAGTAAGGAGTAATAAGCAAAACAAATCACTTAGGAAGGAGTGTTAGTAAGCATCCTCAACCAATGAGAATACAGGCATCTGTTCTTGTCCTAGTAACCAGAGTAAAGCAGCCAGTGGTTTGGTGTAGTGTGAGGATATTCAGGTATGATGATGCCCACTGGCGTGCATCAGGTTCACTTGCAGCTTTAACTTATTTGAATGTAAAGTCACAAGTGGGAATTTGGAGGTATAAATCTGCGAATAGTCAAAGCATTGAGCATGGGATTAAGTTTATGGGTGAAATATTGCCCTGACTAGCTTAACTACAAAGTTTAGGTGTGTTATGCAATAAAGCTGTGTCTGTGTAAGAATGTATGGCATATCTGTACAGTTAATACAAGAAAAGCAAGTTTCCAGTTCAGCACACTGAATACCAGACTGCCAGTGTACTAAACAGTCCTCACCTTCGTGAAAGTGTCATTAAATTGTGAACTTGTGAGAAGTTACTGTCATAGAGCTGGGTCATAATGAAGGTAACAGTAAATGTAGGAGTCTCTGTAACATACCTTATTGTGCTTTTGCTTATTCAGTATGTTTAAATATATGATATTATATGAAAATGACCATTGTTTTTACAATATATCAAATATTTCAACATATAACATTTTCAGGGATGTGGCAGTACAGTAGCTTGGGTGGTGAGGGTGGAAGTGTGCCATCAACTAGCTCAGTTCACCCAAGCCCTGGTCACCAGAGTGGGGCGGCAGCAGCAGCAGCGGCAGCAGCAGCAGCAGCAGCTGGAGCTCAACCTGAACTGACTGACATGCTCCAAATTCTCGATCAATCTGCCACAGCCAACTTTGACGACCTCAATATGTTCAACACAAACTTTGAGTGAGGGAGGGAGGGGTGGAGTGGCCATCTTGAGGACAGAGCAGGGCAAAGAAAAACCCGGTGAGCCCCGTCCCGCTGCCCTGCCAATCTCGGTTGTATCATAAGCCAGCAAGTCTTAAGGCCGTAGTATTAAAACTGAGAGTGCAAAGGTGTGGGTAAGCCCCCGGTTTTGACAATAACTTGTGAAGTATGTGATGTCTGACCTTTGTGTCATTGTTGACTACATTCTGTAAAGTGGGATGTAGGCTGATCATATTTAACAAATACCTCGACAGGTTTTCTAAAAATGACCGTCAAATATTAGGGGATTGCTTCCACATTTGTTCATTCAGCTTTAATAATATTGCTGTCAGAATCCACCGTCATAACAGTTTGGGTTTAGACCTCAACAAAGTGCCTCTGCTAAAATGTTACTGTCAGATATACACCCTTTCCCCTGTTTGTGGATGATTTTGTACATAGTCCTTTTCTGTTGAAGTTATGAGTCATCAGTCATTTGTGATGCTCTGAAATTGTATGAAGATGATGATGATAATGATAAAGATGATGGTAATGGATTCTGGAACTTGTAAAACTAATTGCTTTCTTACCAGCTACTGTGTTTTTGACTCTTAATTTATGTCAGAATGTTCAAAATGAGTTTGCAACATTGGTGCTCGAAGATAGATGGATGTAAGGCAGGAAGTGGGTACTATTGGAACCTGTTGACCTGAACACAAGTCATTTTTATATGCTGTTGAGTTTTATATAATTTTATACATTTTCCAGTAATGTGCTATTTTTACATTTGAGTGATTTGGTATTCAAGTTTTAGCTATTTAAAGCTGTTGTATCTGATATTTGATACAGTAACAGTTGAATCTTGTTTGTAGCACTCCAGACTTTGATGGCTGAAACACTACTGAACAGTATTACCGTTTTCTGTGCAAAATTTTAACAAGATTTGCAGGTACAAACGGTTTACATTGTTGTGCTGATAATCAAATTGCAACTTGCAATTGACTTTGTGTTTGCTGGTAATCAAAGCATTACGTCCTTCATAGTTATTAAAGTACTCTTTGTCCCTGTAAGGGAAATTATGATTGAATTATTTTTACATGCCGTAATTTACTGTAAGACTTTGTATGACACTGTAAATAAGTGCACGACGTAGGAAGCTGTAGCTCAAGCACGAGTCCAAGAACAACACAGTTAAAGTGAAGACAATGCAAGTGAACCAGTGGCCTTGCTGCAGCCAGACCAACTCCTCAGCACCTCAACCACTCACTCACCCACCCAGTCATACATGCCACCCCAGTCTCTTCTGCATTTTTGCATGTACACAATACAGGTATTTCCTTGGGAAATGTGATAGCTGTCACTTGTCAGTAAGTCAGTGAGCTTCAGATATTTTGTATGAAAGATAATGTAAACATTTGTATAACTGAGGAGTGTATCAGGAGGTAATAAGCTCACAAATAGTCAGGAATTTCTTTGCATTTATTGTGTGCAGGTTAAGGCTTGACTCACTTGCATGGTTCTTCATTACCACTGGATGATTGAATCATGAATGAAATCTTTGTATTCATAGCTGGTATGTGAATTAATATGCTATGTTAGTTAGACCCTGTAACTTGCCTAATACAGTTCACTGTGGCAAACCACCACCATATTCACATGGTTTTCCAAGCTTTCAAGTGTTGATGGCTTGGTGTGTACAATGAATGTGTAATATATATACATATATATATATTGTCCTCATATGATGTCAGTACAAGGTATCTCAGTGGTCTGAGAGAGGTTGCACAGCTGGTGCCTGTCACCATTATTATTTAACTTATGGACATATCATTCACTGCTAGAGGGACGTACCTCACTTATGTCACATTTAGTACAGCCCGGATTAAGTAATGACATGGTTAACTGGTTTGATGGTCTGTTCATCTGCTCACTAGTTTATAAATTCATATAGCATTGATAAGAATGTTTCTTAATGTTTATGTTTTTATATTAAGCTAATGATGTGGCTTCTGACTCATAATGCTTCTTGGTCCAGTATTTTGGTCTACCATGGAGCATTCTTCACAGAATTGGTGTTGTATCTGTTGTATAGTGGCATTCATTTGTGTGCATTTAATTTATCAGTGAGTAGAGCTCCAGTGAAAGTCTGGAGAAAAAAAACATTATACCAGAACACAAAGTAATTGAAACTCAGGGTATGTTACCATTAGAAACTAAACTGCATCATTACACTCATGTTTCAGCTTGGTGAGTCACAGCCAACACTGATACAGTACTTATCTTACTTTCCATCACATGAAATAATGAATGTTTTTCATAATTCTGGAATGGATATGATAAAAAATTAGTTTCTATGGATAATTCATTTGGTTGTGTAGTTTTTAACTATTGGCTTTGTTGGATTTCCTTTAGCCGAATAAAATGTTTGGCATTAGTCAGACGGCCTGTAGTGCAGCTGTTGCAGTCACTGAGTTGTTTCATTGTGAAGAAAAATTTGGTACTGTGTTGGTATATGTAAAATTTATTCTAGTGTACAGTAATAATATCGTTGACTTTGTTATTGCAGTGATATAGATAGCATCCCCATTTGAAGTTCTTCTGATTGAGCTGAAAGTCAGGTTGAGGCTAAAGCAGGTAAAATAGACATTAGTCTTTTTTTTAAGTGCTAGTATTTATTACTTTCTGTAGTATTGGCCATTCAGTAATGTTTCCAGTAAGGTGTTCTTCAGTTTTTATAAAACCTGAAGCAGTATCATTAAGAAATTATTGACGTCCCTCTAGCACGTAGCTGTAGGTGGGTAAGAAATGTTTGCACAATGCTGCAAATGTAGGACTTGTTTGTATGCAAATACAAGTGTGATTGTGTTTGCTGAGGGCAAACATTGTGTACAATTCAAGGTTTATATATATATATTGAAGGTCAACTTGTAAATATAAACCATTTGTTGTAGCTAAAGTGTGTTGCACACATTTTTTATTTTTGTTTTAGTAGAAACTAACCAAATAACTACAGGTTTGTTAGTATGATGTTACTTCGGCATTTTCCCAGTGATAAATACAACAAACCTTAGGAACCATATGATCAAGAAACACTTCTGATGATAAGAAAATGCAACTCAGAGGAAGCAGTGTGGAGTAGTCATTAACCAAGATATTTAAGTTTTACCTTTTAATTTGTGCAACAGGAACATGTGAGATAAGTTTGAATTGCATTTTTCAGTGGCCATATTAATATAAGTTGTGGAGTGAGGCCAGGACGCCCCAGTGAGGGTGGGTGCTGGGTGCCTGCCTAGAAGTGCTCCGCCAGTGCAATACTTGGCATCGGGGCAGCTTAGGTCGCCCTGAGTCGAGTCTGGTAGCTACACCAGTACTGATGTCTGAAGGAATTATTGGCTGTCATATCAGTTTTGTTATATTCTGGTACTCATGCAGTTTATCATTAGTCCACAGACCCAACCAATGCACATTCTATAGATGTAAGGCATATGGAGAAGATTTACATTGAAGTTTCATTGGCATAGTTCTTTTTAAAGGTATATCAGATTGTGAAAAGTCTTGATATACTTTTAGTCTTGTAAAATTATTTTGTTACTGTTGATTAAATTAATTCCCAGACAATTTCAATATTTATTTATGGTTAGATAGAAGGCTGTTTATAGGTACAGTAAATTTTTTCTTGATGCAGGATATCAAATACAGTATAATTTCATTTTTATATTTCTGGCACTCGTCAAATGTGCGGTCAAGCATATACTTCAGTTTGACATTCACTGGAATCTTTATGTTTCATTTCTCTGACTTTCATTTTTCTTATGTTAAACTTGTGTGCGTGGTGCTGGTGACTGCGGTGGCAGACTATGTGGGATGCTCAACCCAGCTGACCTCATGTCAGCTCCTCCCACCAGCTTTGTGCGTGTCCAGCAGTGCTGTCCACCTTATACCTTTGTTCAGAAGCATACTGAACAATTTCTACTTTGATATGTCATAACATTTATTTTCATCAGTTATGGTAAGCAGATGTAAATTCAACAGTTTTCAAGGGTAATATTATTAATTATGAGTACATGCTATTTTTCCCATGGTGATTTCATTATAGAATACAGAGGTTTCTCTTCCAAAATATAATTTGACATGAAAGGCTGATGGATAGAATTCATTGGTAATCATTGTGTCCTGTATTCATTTCAGCCTTAGTTATGTGATGAAAGAAACCTGTACAGTGTACTAACACAGGAAAAATCAGCTAACATATTGCCAGCCAAGTACTATATGGGGCAAAAGTGTAGAAGTTATATGGAACTGTACAGAACTTAGACACTTTTCTAAATGAATTTTTAGTATGGATGTTGTACTGTTGAATGTTATCACTGCTTGAAATGTCTGTAGTTTTAAAAACATATATGAAGGTAAAAGGACTGGACAAGCTTTCTCTGACACCCACAAAGCATTCTTTGCTAAACCAACAAGTCACTAGTTCAGATATCTCCTGTTCATTGTGTCTTAGTATTGGTTTTGAGCAACTTTTTATAATGAAGTGCAATGTAATGTAGAAAATATTTAAGTACATAGATTTAGCAGTATTAGTGTATGCTATTTTAATATAAGCTAACTAAATTTGAAAATGAGGACAGGTGAACTTGATATATTTGTCTCGTGTGTTGACTCATCACCTAGAACTACAGTACTGTACTTCTAATAACTCACACTTACCAGACTTTATGTAAAAATACTGACATTAAGTAAACTCATGTCAAATTGATTCGTCTTTTACTCTCTGCCATTGGAATTGTGATTTTGGTGAGAGTACCATCTTCGCATGTAAAACAACCAGGTAAAGGAAAAACAATATAATTCATGTATTCCATCAGTTAGTGGTAGGTGGGGGTGCTCACCATCCATTCACTCTATGTAGTGCTTCCATTGGATGACTGCTCATTCCTCTCCTCCTTCCATCTTTCCTCTTCTGTCTTTCTTTCCTTCATTCTTTCCTCCTCCTTATGTCTACGGGTGACTCTACACTGAGTGGCAACCCAAATGGTTTCCTGTACACCAGGAAACCATTTACCACCCAGGGAGGTAACCATATACAGTGACCAAATTATGGCACGTGGTGGTTTAGTGGGTAATTAAGGTGCTCGGTTGGATTGACCCTGGGCAGAATTATATCCAGGGGGTGGTTGGAGTTTATTGCTCACATAATGCCACTCAGGGATGAGTGAGGCTGGTCACTCTCATCTTAAATGTCAGGACCAACTTGCCTAGCCCTGAGTCCGTATGCTTCTCTGTGGGGCGACACAGAATTAGATGATGAATGAATGAATTCCATCAGTTATTCTAGTTGTACAGTAGTCTTGTTAGTGATTCAAAGTTACTTCCACAGTAACGTCATTCTGCGTGAAGAAAACGGTAGCGTATTTATTGTGATTTATCCATCCATCCATCCTAATAAAAATTATAATAAGCTGGAGGTTTGAGGGTACATTTCCTTACTGTGGAAGAAGCTGTGAGAATAGAGGGTGGGGTGGGGAGAGGATCGGTGTTGGAAGTGGAGAGCAGATGGAGAATGAGGAAGAGGGATAGTGGGTGAAAGGTAAGGGTGGGGAAAGGGATTAAAGAATCCCCCGACCTAGTCCTTACAATGAGATCATATAGCCCCGCTAGGTAACAGGAGGGCGCTACCCCTCCCGGCACGGCAGTCCCGGGCGCGGCTTGAACTCCCGACCCCCTGGTCCCGAGCTCAATCCCGAGCTCGATGCTCTACCTCTGAGCCACCGTGCCCTCCAAGGGTGGGGAAAGGGTGGAAGCTGGTGGTGGGGGAGGATGTGAAGGACAAGTATTTGGAGAAGTTGGAGGGTGAAGGCAGGAGAGGTTGGGGGTCGAGGGTGAACAAGAAAGTAAGGGGACAGGGAAAGAGTGGGGGAGGAGGTAATGGATGAGGATGAGGTGAAAGAGTGAGAGGGATGAGTGTTGGACGGGGCGAGACTGAGAGTGGAGGAAGGGTGGTGGAAGATGGAGAGTAAGAATGGGGGAGGGGGAGTAGGGAGAAGGCAGGGGCGGAGGGTAAGGGAAAATAAGAGGGTTGGACGCAGGTTGAGTGTGGGAGGGGCAGGTGGAGAGTGATGGTGAAAGTGAGGGAGGAAGCTGATAATGAGGGTGAGGGTGGAAGGTAAGAGCATGGATGGGGGTGGAGGATGAGGATGTGTGGTTGGGGTGTGGGTGGGAGTGGAGGGTGAGGATGAGGATGTAGGCTCTGGATGTGGATAGCAGTAAAGGGAGAGGGTGTGGGTGAAGGGATGGGTGGAAGTGGAGAGTATAGACTGAGGATGTGTGTGGGAATGCAGGGTGAGATGGGTAGGAGCAGAGGATGGAAATGTAGGTGGAGGGTGAGCATGTAGGAGAGAGTGGAGGGTAAGATTGTGGGTGGAAGTAGAGGATGAGGGTGTATGGTTAGGGTGTAGGTGGTAGTGGAGGGTGAGGGTGTGGCTGGGATTGGAAGTTAAGGGTATGGGTGGGAGTGAATGGTAAATGTGTAAGATAGTGGGTGAGCGTGCAGGGCCAGGGTGAAAGATGCGGGTGTAGGATGAGGGTGCACAGTGAGGGGGCGGTTAACAGACAATATAGGTGTGGGTAGCAGTGTAGTGTGGGTGAGGGTGAGGGTTTGGGTGCGGGTGGGAGTAGAGGGCACGGGGTGGGGGGGGGGGGGCCGTGGACGATGAGGGTGAGGGTTTGAGTGGTAATGGAGAGAGTGTAAGGTGAGTGTTTGGGAGAGAGGAAGATGGTGTAGGTGAGAGCAGAGGATGCAGGGTGAGGGCGCGGGTGGGAGTGGAGGGTGTGTAGGTATGTGGTCTCGTGAGAGTGGAGGGTGAGGGTAAAGGGCGAAAATTGATCAGACATTTTCGGACACCCTATATATACAGTATAATAAGGGAATTCCAGAGATGGCGAAATTGCGAAACATCAAGAATAATCTCTTAGTACGTAAGGTGGTCGGGACTAAAGTATTCTGATTCAGCTAGGTGATTTTATTCAGCTATGAATGTGAACACTGGGGCACGAGAGTGCTAATGCTGTCACCATTAACTATCTCATGGTCAGGATAATTCAAGCAGTCTATTCAAACAATTATTCATCATGAGGGGAATCATAGAAGACTGAGCGCCAAGGAGTATTCATATAAAATAAATAATAGGTTGTTTTATTTATTTTCTTCCATCTTCGTTTTACTCTATTTAAAAAGTAATGAAAAAAATATATAATTAAATCAGGGTTACTCCAGGTGACGCTTATATTCACCACGTTTATGCTACACCGTGGAGGGTCGGGGACGCGTAGAGGAGACAATTTTCATACAAATTATTGTTTCCTCGATGCTGTTGTTTCGTGTGGACCAGTTTTTACGAACAAAGGTAAGTGTAGGAGCTTCTGAGAAGTTGGACCGAACTTACATTATTCCCTGATTGATAATAGTGCCATAAGAGTGAAATACTAACATAACCAGACAAATTTCACCTCACGCTGGACAAAATTGGCCCCTTGAGGGTAAATATTTCATTAGTTTTCTATTTGCAAGATGGTGTCTGTAGGATTTTTCATATTTTTACAAACAGGGACCAGTATGTGACCATCGAAGAATTGATCAAGCATAGAAGATGCCACAAGAGGAAATGTGGAGGCGTCCCCCAACTCCCCAAGGTGCTGTGATCAGTTTGAAGGAAGAAACAGACAGATTGGATTTCTGGCGCCCTCCTTCTCATGCTGATAAGGTAATACATCCTGACGATCCTGTTGTATCTAGATCAGAATTCTGGCACACCTCCTCACTTAAAAAAAAAAAAAATACCATAAGCCTGTTGTAGAAGTTACCTCAAAATGACCTTAATAATTTTTCCAGTATATATGCTTTACCTTGTCATTTCCCTGTCCAGGCTGCAGTGCTAATGTTGTGGGCAGCGAGTTTCTCTTGTCTTTAGAGTTATGTTTTCAGTACAGTATATTCATAGCTTTAACTAATAATTCTGTTACATTTTTCAGTGGTTCTTTTGTCATTCCACCAGGCTTCACATTCAATGTTAATTCCTGTATGGGGACATTTAAAATAGGTGTACAGTATTTTTATCTTCCTTTTCATACATTTTACAATTTTTTTTAGGTCATATTTGTCTTGTAGGTATTATTTCACGAGTAGCATTAGCCACTGCATGATTTAGTCAGATATGTGTTTATTATATTTGCATTATGTGGTTTTTTATTCTTTGGTTTTCATTTCAAAAACTTTTCTTCTGAGGTGTTTGTTTCCCAAACTTGGTACGAGCAAGATAAATCAGGGTTAGATATATTCGTTTAAAGTACATGTAGTTTGTTGTGAGTGCTTGATTGATGGTTTTGTTTGATATCAGGACTCAGTGTTAATGGCAGTCACTGATGAATTTTGATCATTGTGGCAAGTGCGCTAAGGTTAGGTTCACCACACTGCGTAATACACACGATAGTACTGAGCCCGGCGTGGAGGGATTAAAAGCTTGTTTGTCGTAAGCATAGTCAGGAGTGCCATCCCACCAGGCAGGTCAGTTCAGAGATGGACAGCTTAAGGACTGGACACGGTTTTTCTCCTCAGTCTTGACCTGCATTTGATTTTTAGAAAGTAATTATCCTGTTTAGTCTACACCATTTTTCAGTTTTTAAAACAAAATTTATAACTTTTTATAGCATAAAGAAAAAGTCAAAGGACTGAAGCCTTTAAAAATTACCCTGTATTCTGTTATTTAAAAGAAAAAGAAAAAAAATAATTTCAAGATGCTTAAGGATGACAAGTTTAAGAATAAAGAATGTAGTGTTATGTGTAAAGAATGCAAGATCAGGTTCAAAGGCTGCCAGAGTTAGGTGTGAAGGATGCCAAGGTTAGATCTGTTGGATGCTGATGCTTACCTAACCTTTAAAGGATATGCCATATTTCTGTTAGGTTAGCTTTTATAGCTTTCTGTATATTAAATTTTCAACATCATCATCATCCAGACCTCCTTATGCACCCCTAGGTGAGGTGAGGTAGGTGCAGAGCCAGAAACAAAAAATGATACTTGTATAATGTGGGTCTAACCAAAGTTTGCCCAGTTGAATGAGCCACACTCCCATTCACTCACCATTCAAGCCCCCATATCCTGGCTCCACCAGATTGGTCAAAAAACATTCTGCACATAGCTTCACTCTTACCTATTTGACAGTCAGTCCAACACCCGTCAAGTTAAAAAGCAGTTCCAAATTCTGGTCATACACTCCACCACAAAATTTATCCAGCCAGCTCAGTTGCTTATCAGGTCTTTAGCCTCATTAGCTCCTGTACAGTACATCTCTTTCTTGCACCTCATTTACCATGTCTGTCCACTTTCTTCTAGGCCTGCCATTTCTCCTACCACTTTCAAATTCACTTAGATATGTCCTTTTCATTATTTTAATAACTCCCAGTCTGCCTACATGCCCATACCATCTTAACACACACTCATCAGTCCTGTCGTCTTTCACCAATACGGTAACATTATTCCCTGTCCTGCCTACTTTCCCACTCCACATACATTATCACAAGTGCCATCTCCAATGCTTTTCATTTTCATGCCACACCATCCTAGTCTCATGTACAGCAAAACGTGGTTAGAAAGTTTTGTTTCATATTTTGTATAATCTTGTTGGACTTTTATTTTTTATACTGTAGTCTTTTCTTTTTTTTTTTTTTTATTTTTTTTGGATTTTTTTTTTTTTTTTTGTTTGTATTTTTTTTTTTTTTTTTTTGGCTGAGATTTTCCCTGTTTAAAGTTTCTTGTATTTTTAATATCTGTGTGATGGAGGATGGTGGATTACAGAAAAGGGCAAGTTAGCCTGCAGTCTTCTGGGTTCACAGCCTTAATGTTTTGAGTCTAAGGTTTAAAAAAAAAAAAAAAAAACAGCTTATGAATGTACTGTACTGGGAAGATGGATTAGTAAAACAATGATAAACTTTTTATATTTGTTTATTTGTATGTTTGTATTATTTTCCAGGACAGTGCAGTGCATAATCCAGTGAGGTGCGGTCCATGGTATATAAATTTGGAGTTCCAGTAACTTTGTGTCATAAGTGGACCTGTGCAGATCATCGCCTCTGGATGGAATATTCATAGGTGAGAATTGAGTCAGTTTTATTTCCTGTAAGATTATAAGAATTTACAACAGCACAGTATCTGTTTATCCCCTAGTTGCAGTGTACTCCGTGGCATTTTATTTCTGCTAACATCATATTAGTTTAATCTCCTCAGAGGAAAGTTACAGAACCAGAAATTTTTAAAACTCATCATCAGTGTTTTGGTTGAGAAATTTTTAAAACTCATCATCAGTGTTTTGGTTGAGAGCAAAGAACTTCATATATTTTATTCGAGCATGTGACAAATGATTTGTTGATGTAGGAACCACAGTAGGGTTGGGCCGATAAGCAATTTTGCCAGTACCAGTTAATTAGCCGATTATTAAGAAATTGTAAATGTGATTAATCTTCATGAAAATATTGGTAGCACAAAGTTAGACATCACTCTAATATATTTTTGACTTTGTTTACTGCCCAACTGCCATCTCCTGTATTGAGAACAAATAGTCATTTGCCACTCATCTATAGTCTAGTTTTGTTTTGTTGCAACATCTTGTTCTGTGCATCCTGGTTGTAATTTGTTAGAATTTTCTATTTTCTTGTTCTTGTGGTGATCCTAGATGGTACTAGAAATGGTAGTGTACAGAAGATGTATCAGTGTTTATGAAGAACTATAACAAGATGAAAAACTTGGTCCTTTTATTTTCTTGATCTGTCCATCTGTTCTGTATAATGGGAGATGGTAAAAATAAACAGGAGGAGCACATAACAATAATACAGATAATGTACGGTAACTAATTTACATTTGTGTAGGAACTTGCTTGAAATAAATGCTCTAGAGAGGGTATCAGAGTTTTGGTAACATCACCAAACTCACATGGTGACATTAATACATTATGCAGGTTAGTATAAAAGGCAGAAATAAGCTTCTTCAACTAATTGGCCCCGATTAATTGGTCAAAAGGCCGATTACTGATTAATCGGTAAAATGACCGATTGGGCCGATTACAGATTACCTGCTGATTAATTGACCCAATCCTAAACTGCAGCTAAGAGTTATATAGCTACTGTGCTGGTAGCTGATGTAGTTGTTGTGGCCCCAGACTCATATGAATGTAATCCTGGTGTACTGCAGGCTAAAATTGCCTTTCTACAGTGCACTGTCCTCCTTTGAGGGATAGGGAGGTGTTTGTATAACCAAGATAGCAGTACTGTAGTGGGATGTGACCGATTGTACTGTAGTGGGATTGATAGTTGACCGATTGCCTGGCAGGTTATGTGAAATGCATCTTAAAAGAGGGAAAAAAGAATGCTCATGGTAGTAGTTGCAACCTCAGGCTTATCAGAAATGTGAACTGAGTAGACTGCAGGATTAAACTGCCTTCATTCTACAGTCCTCCCACCTCGTTTTGGTTGACAGGGAAGAAGTTTAGGAATGTTTTGCATGTGAAGGCATCCCTCGGCACTGTCCACGTGATTAGTCCTGTGAGGTGGAGCCAGGATTCTTAGGGCTTGATTAGTGAGGCAGTATCAGGCCCATTTCACTGGATTGGTGCTTCATACTTCTCCCTATTCCTTCTCTTTGCTGGTTATCCTGGCCCACCTTATGCCGTCCATCAGTGGTAAAAGACACCAGGATGCTGATGCTGTAAAGAATTAGGTTAGGATAATGGTGATGATGGTGGATGCTGATGTTGCTGATAATTATCTACAAATTGAGATACAGTAGGATGGTAATGATGATGATAATGACATTTCCGTTTTTTGGAGCTTACTTGCCCCTTGAATGTAATGGGAAATTGTGTTAGGGTGATAAATTTCTCTCTCTCTCTCTCTCTCTCTCTCTCTCTCTCTCTCTCTCTCTCTCTATCTCTCTCTCTCTCTCTCTCTCTCTCTCTCTCTCTCTCTCTCTCTCTCT